>QVNW01000543.1:0-69923 GCA_014825475.1 Pseudomyrmex flavicornis
CGATATATATCGCATATCGATATATATCGCATATCGATATATCGATCTTCTTTTTGTTTCTAATTGCCGATTCCAGCAAAATGTTAAAACGACTTTCTTGTATAAACAATTTTTATAACATAGCTTCTTTATTTATTATTATATAAAACAGATTAATTTTATATATAATTATTCCTAAATTAAAGACAATATAATAGATTATATTATGGTTTTATTAGTATAATTCCCGAAATCACTATTCAATGTTAGTAGATAAGCGAGATCTAAAATAACAGCACAAGATATATCTAAGTCTGAGCTAGATTGTGTTTCATTGTCTGATTGTGTTTCATTGTCTGATTGCAACAACAAAAAATAGTTTTTCTGTAAAATAAAAAGTTGGGATAAAAAAAAATCTAGAAGATCGTTAGATTTCTGAATTTTCTTCACGAGAAAACGTTGTGCACTTCTTAAGCATTAAGTTGCTCTCGACTCTCGAGATTGAACTGCGCTCGATCGCTCGAAGAAATCCTTCGCAGCTCTGCCCTGAAATCAGCGGTGCCTGATTTATGCGTCTTCCCACGTGTCTCACAAATTTCCCGGCAACCTTCGAATTTCCTGCTGCGGCCACATAATCCAACGAAACCGGGTTTGACTTCGTCCACGCCCGGACATACGTCGGCGGGTCGTTTCGGCCAGCGTCATCGCGGTTAAGATCGAATTGGCAGCTTCGATCTCGCCCTGCTTTACGAGAGGGCGGCCGGTGTCGAACGTGCTCTGGGAATTTATGATTTCAACGAAAATACATTCAGCCGGCGTTTTCCGGGCCGGGTCAGTTCTGGATTAAAACTTTCCCATGACCGTACGAAGCGTAGAACGTTAACTGAGATTGAAACTAATTGCAGAATTAAAAGCAAGTTTCTGAAAGTTGATCGTGCATTTATGTAACTAAGGTCGATTATGTAAAGAGTTTCGAATTAGTTAGAATAATTAATGTCTTTTCGTTATGTGATAAAGCAAATGCCTTAATTCTGTAACGTGTCACTTTTTCTGCTTACATACGATTTTTTCTTATTTCAAAAAAACGTTTTCTTTAAAGAATAATTTTTCTTGTGCTATAATTTGATGGATATTTTTCGTGCGCGACAAATTTTTAAGTGATGGCAACTGACAATAGCTGAAACGATCAGACATCCATCAAATCATCGACTCTCTGAGGTTTTAGCAAGCCGTTAGTGAACTGTAGCTCACGATCCTTTCAACCGACCATACGTCACGTAACATACATCGAACGCTTCGCTTCGGTGCTTTCGAAGCGTAATCCCTCGAGTGTATAGCGCGCGAATGCGAGTCAATTTTTGCGACAAAAGTCCGGCCGAACAACACGCGGCCGCACCCGGTGGAATGTGACCCTTATAGTGACCCGAATTACTCTTTTGAGCACAAAACCTGCACATTTTCGTTACTCATAGCACGCTACATTTCGACCCAATCGAAAAAAGCCAAAGGCTTTACTATATTGTTGGCCGAGCTCGGTTGAAGTTTGGATGTAATTTACCCGCATTGTGGCTACAGTGTGTACCATCACGTAATTAATACCTTAAATATATGATAATATAGTTTATCACCAGCAAACATGTTGCATTCTATACCAGTAAATATTAGTCCCTTCCAATATCCTCATATCCTAAACTGTGTATCGACACAGCGGCTTCGTAACTGCGATATGACAGTATAAAGCAACACATCTGGCTGACTGAGATAATTATTTGGTAACCGCCGGCTATCAATGCTTTAAATAATAAAATGTATCATATAAACATATCGCCATTTACTGCATTCTGATAGCAGTTACTTTTACATGTACATTTCTCATACTATAGAACAGAAGTGTTGTAACGTGCATCAGCTTCTCCTTCACCTAATCCTCTTTGAACGGCATTATACGAAACGGGACAAAAACCTCTTCTTTGTTCTGGCACGTTGTCCTTGCACAACAAGCGAGAGTTACAACGTTGTAACCGCACGATACGCCAGGTGCACCAACACACGTGGCAGTGCCGTGTATTCGCTTCACGGGCCACAGGTTATAACTTTGCTGGCGAAAACGCTGCGTACTATACAACATCGCGCCGCGCCGCATCATATTCGTGCGCCAGCGATTTTTGGACTCGCTGTTTTATCGACAAGTCCGTCCGTTATTTATTATTCTCCGGTTATTGATCAGCGCGAATCACCGTAGCATCCTTGTAAAACTCGGTCGCGGGATATGAAAGCGCTCGTCGCGACGATGACAAATTATTTTAGTATGAAACGGCTGCGCTTTAACTTCACCTGACGTTCACGTCGTGTAAATCAAGATAGACAACATGACATAAAATCAAAATGTATTAAAAAACAAAAGTCCCGATTAATTATTTAATAATATGTATTTAATAAAAACTTATAATTTAATTTATAATCTAATAAGAGAATTATTCCGTTGTTAAATTTATGACAAAAAGTCGTCACCGAAACATCGAATATGATGCATTTAACCAATATATATATTACCGATATATTAAGCTCGAATATAATAACGCGGACAATAACGTGACGTCGATATTGTGAATATTGACTATTATCGGAGCGTGTGTTCTGTCATTTGATATCTTGAATATAATATCGCGTTGTCCTTCTCTCCACGTGCGATGCCATTCGGCGTCCAATAATAATTAAACGTCGCGCGGTATTTGTGTAGGAAACGGGGCGGCGGCACTGAGTGACGCTGTTCTCGTTATAGAAAAGTTTTCATTTCCCGTCGAAGCGTTTCCTGATCGTGACCTTTTGCATCCGACTGAATGGTGCACGCGCGTGCCGGGGTATCGATAACGCGGAAGTAGGTATATAATGCTTTTGTCATTGTACGCCAAGAGCGCGAGCAACAATCAATCGGTTTTCGATGAAATACAATTCGTTACATACGAATTACACCTAAGGAGGAATCACGCTGACGCTTGCACGCACGTCTTCGTGAACGCTCGCGCCGCGCGCTCGTATCGATTGCACACGCCTGTTCTATCTGTTATTAAATGGATCGGAGCAGAGAACGTCGAACCAGCAAATTGATTCATTTGTCACTGATAAACGTAGCGGGAAAGGAAATATAATAGTGCGCCGCAACTAATGTCGACGGTCTTATGATCGTTCTTTTCTTTTTTCTTTTCGGTTAGGTGTAAACGTGTATAAATATGCTATATACTCTAAATAAAAAAAATAACAGTATTTATAATTAAATAGTTATACAATATTATAATAAAATATATTATAGATAAACAAAAATTACATTCATTATAAATTATACTAATAATGTTTATAATATACTAATTATAAAAACTGTTAATCAAGAGCTCAAACATTATCAGTAGATAAAATTCGGAGAATATTACGAGAATTTATGTAAATTTAGTAAGAAAATTGACTCGTTTAAACTTTGTAAACTTCAAATCTTATTCAAACGATTCAACGGTTAACTGCCAAAGTTCACGGTAGTCTCGTAAAATAAGCGAAATGTTACGCAATTTCCGTATATATTTCTTGGCTTCTGCGTGTACCGATTTATATAACTAGACGCAAAAGAGTATAAAAACTTCAAGTATATATTCTTTTTAGGTGCTTTTACTTCTCTTACTTTAGGCCTTCGTTTTTTCATGTTTATATTGACGTACATACGTAGTATAGGGTTACTTTTTAACAAATATTTTATTTATAAAAAACTATTACTGAGATAATTTCTAAACTGTGCATTTTCAGGGAAAGTTCTAAGATCGCCATTATAATCGGGAATGTCGTCGGTAATTAGCGAGCAATCTAACGCTAATATCGGCAAAATAACTATTGTTAGCGCGCGCAAACACGATGGAATGTTACGCTTGCAAAACATATTCTCTCTAAACTGACCCACATGCAAAACACCGTCAATGGGTAAAGAACCATAGTCATGCAAGCTCGCTTATTCCGAAACACCCTCTATTCCCAAGCAGCCGATTAATCTGTGATCTGTGTCTTACCTGCAGGTCGGACACAAATGCTTGTGAGCTTATCTCGTTCTGCCTACCAATCAATGATCTGAGTTTAGACGCCAGCGGCGTTAGTCGAAATCTACCATTACAATGATAACGTCAACAATGGTCACTACAATATCACAATGTGATATTGTATGTGTGATACTCGGATACATTGTAAATACATGTATCGTTTTTATAATGACAAAGAAAATATTATTGACAAAATACTTTTTGATAAAGGCGGATCTCACGCAGTGAAATTCATAAATATATATATATATATATTATCTTGCGTAACTATGTAAGAAGATTTGCATTGTGATAACATAGCAGTTTCCAAACATATTAACGTTGCCGGTATTTATAAAAGCTGCTCGCCTTGCGTTTTGCTCAATAATACATGATTATACGAGATGCGCGGCAAGAGAAGCGGTTGTAGGAGGTTATTTTCACATAATAGAACATGGTACGTAGATTTAATAATGCTGATGTAAACTTGTACATAAAGCAGCGCGGCGCCGGTGTGTGTTTTGATTTACAATAATGAAAATCGTAGATCTACGAGTTATATCGCAGCATAAAAAGAGAAGCGTCAGCTAACACAACACACAGTATCGTATTCTCGCGAAGCGAGAATTTAGGTTTTAGCTAAAAACTTTAGTCATTTAAAGCCGTAGTTTACAGAGATAAGACTATATATTTCACGTAAAGTAGAAGCTATTGGACAACCACATTCAGCGGAGTAAATGAGCGCCGAGAAGACGGACCTTTAATTTTATAAACGGTCGCGACGACATCTCGCAAAAGTTCCGCCCTCTCTCGCCGCAAATGGCCTCCGACCTGAAAGCATGAAATAATTTCAGTCACTTCAATGTCCAACTCGAAACCGGAGAAATGTGAAATACGAGAAAAGACGAATTGCGCGACGAGTTTACATTTCGTCGCGGATCCGACAAAAGGCTCGGAGTGCTCTCTCTGCACAAACAAAAGACGGTTAATGAGTTTCGCGACTTAGTTATGGACTACGCTAATTTCTGACGTTGACATTTCCTCTGTGTTGTATGTTACGCAGGTACGTTCACTCGCGATCAGAGAGTCTTAAGTGGAGGTCTTCAGGGGAGTCGCAACATCAGCGGCGCGCCGTCATTCGACGAAACGAACGTGCCACGAAATGTCACTACCGCAGTCGGTCAGACTGCCTTTCTTCATTGCAGAGTTCATCAACTGGGCGACAAGGAGGTGAGTGACAGCATAATTCCTGGCATTTCACGACGCGCTCTCGTCGAGACAACTCGCTAATTACGCCAAGTAAATTTGCGTCCGACAGTATTACGGCGAAAGCTTGTGCGTGAACATTGGCTTTTCCATAAATAAACGTTTAACTGTTCGCGTTACACCAGTTTTGCTCATCACAATCTGCGTACGCATCTTGTGGGAGAAAGAGAATGAATGGATTACTCTATTTAATTCTGAAACACATGCCAGTGTATAACTCGACACATGCTTTGCAGTCTGCTACAAATTGACATAACACAAAAGAATTATTAAATCATACTTGTAAAATGTAAAATTCTGTGTTGAGAAATGTTCAATTATAAGCCAATTAAAAATCTAATAAATTTTCTTATTTGACAAGAAAATTAATTTTATAAATTCATACATTGTGTTCTTACTCATTTTAAGTGTTGACTTTGCCAGCAACAAAAGTACTTCTTAAGGCAACAAGCGTGTAATATTAAAAAAACCTTGAATGATCTCTTTCGAGAGTTCATAGTTTTTTAGTAGCGACTCTTAAGTGTCGCATAGGATATTGGATAAAAAAAACCATTTTGCAATATCCTCGACGCGCGTCAAAGATAGAACGACGTTGCTGTTGCGGTTATAGTTACTTTATCGTTTTTCAAAATTCTCGATCCCGGGCATACCTCTCTCGTCCGGGCTGTATAGATCCAAGTAGAGCTGCTGGGTTAACATTACCGCAAGGTTGGCCTGCGGTTTTTGGTTAGGTCGTTGATAGAATATGCATGACACGCCTGTTTGAAGAGCTAAATCTGCTCAAAGGCGAATAGAGGTATGCCAGCTATTATCTTTGCGGATTTTTGACTCAGACTACAAAATTGATTGACGCTTAATTAAATTAGAAACAGTTTTACGCGTGTCACTAGAAATTATCTTGTATCTTCTGTTCGTGAAATCAATTGGTCGTACATTTGATTGCAAATAAATAACTGTTAAACCTATAAAAATTCAATACACGAGAAATAATTATGCGTAAAACCATTGAAAATTAAGAAATTAGTAATCAATTATGTAACACGTCGATTGCAGCAGTTTCAGCATGATTTTTTTTGTGCCGTTAGGTTTACTATTTAATCAAGTCGCGCAATCTTCAAGTTAGTTTCCGCATCGAGAGTTTCCGCAGAACATGCGAAGATTTGATATTTCAGTGAAGTTTCAGCCAATGCCTAGTTCGCGGGAGTTTACGTCGGTAGGGATATATCGACATTACCTGCATAACAAGAGAGAGAGAGAGAGAGAGTCCCGATATTACGTAATTCAACAAATACCAATATCGTTGTGCGCGGAATTACTCAAAGTTTCGGTTGGAATATTGAGTTTATTGCATTAAATACCAAGCGTGCACGCTTAAAATATCATAAATTTTCTGTAAAATATACTCAACTGAAATTAAAATTGATGGTACAACTGGCGCAATTTAAATAGCTTTAATCTGTTATTTCTAAGTTTTGCGATGGGACTTAGCTTTTACTCGGAAATGTTCTCTTTTACGGTTGAATTATTGCGAAATGTCTTACTAATCGTGGAAAGGGGCAGCTGGACTGATTACTCGTTAACGACGCAATTATTCACTTGTGGGTCAATAACGTGAGTTTCGGCTATTCCTGCTCTCAGGGAGAGGGAGACAAGAGATGAAGGGATAGTTTCTACCACGCATCACTGATAACTTGCAAACGCTGGTACGATCGTTTTCATTTCGATAATTACTAGCTAACTGCGACGAAACTACAATGAGATTCACATGCATCACGCAAGAGATACATTACGATCGTACCAAAATTTCGGAACTGTATGACATACAATCTTGTTGTTTACAACGTGTTGAAAAAAAGAATGTAAAAATATACTAATTAGAATTCACACACTACTACACGCTTCAATCAAAGAAATTCTGTAATAAATTCAGCGAATTAAAATACCACTTTGTTTCTTCGTGGAAAAGAATAAGTGATAGGATCAAAGGATACCTATCTTGTCGCGTTGTGCGTTTCGCACGTAGTTTGACTCGCAGAAAGTGCATACATGTACGTATATATACGGAGTTATCGCGGGGCAAATGTTTGGAGTTAACAGAAGAGCTAACTGAGACATTCGCGTCAGTCCTTTTCCCGACTTAGCAAAGCTGTTACAACAACGTATCCTGAAAGTAGTTGTAAGCTCAGCTTTCCATTCTCAACATTAACATGTTGTTTGTGTGAAACGTACACTTGTAGTTAGAAATATTTACGAAATACACTACCAATGAAATTTCATCCTAGGTGAAAAAGCGCAGTTTTAATGCGGCCGACGGCGAGATAATCAAGGGAAAAAGCAGCGTAGTATTTCCGGCACTTGTGTAAAGCTGCAATCGTTCTCGCGCTCACATACGCGTCTAGTGACATTCTCGGTATATCTCGAAAGTTAGCGAGTCGTGTTTACGCTGACACATTGTGTCAGTGCTTCAGTCCAACTCGAAATCGGGACATTTACTATGTTCGCACGTGCGCCGAGAGCAACTTGATACCGCCATATGTGGCTTATACGGGGTGCCCATCCGTAAAATGAAAACGCAACATTTGCATTGCTAATTCCGTGCGTGCTGTTACATTACGCGTTTGTTGACCCAGAATAATATTTCAAAGAGAAAAGTCATCGACCTGTTCTCTATTACAGAGTATATTCACCTGTATTTCAAATTACAAAGGCAAATGGAAAAAGTTAAATGGACGCAAATAAATTCGTAAAAATTTCGATTTTCCGACATTCTTAACTCCAAACAACCGCACTCGAAATTTTATTCCGATTTTAGTCGGAGAACTTGTAATCTTTCTTCTTTCTTTCTTTCTTTCTCTTTTATCAAAATTGTCTAAAAGTTTTCGAGATTTATGTCATATAATCCAGTCGTATAAACGATCTTTTTACCGGAATCGATTTACTCAAAGGAAGATGAATTCGGACGAATGTGCTGGATTTCTGTTTCGGAATTCTACACGACCAAGTTCTGTACTGATAAGACGTCACTGTATCCAGAGTAATAGAAAAAAGTGGATCAGTTGACCGTTTCGGGAGAGCCCGCAGTTCTTTTCTTGACTTGAATAAACATCGCGTCGAGAAACGAAAATGTCGTTTCATCCCTAGCCAGATTCCGAAGATTTATGCGCGACCTTGCGAACAAGAAGGGAAAACCGGATCTTGGATGTGGACGATCAGTACTGTTACAGCTTTGTTTGAGTAGCAAAGCGACGCGCTGCGAAATACCGCATTGTAGATCTCGCGGCCAAAGTCTGATGGGACGACTAGCGGGATCAACGAGATGCGGAACCGAGCCTTATCTCCTTTGCCGTTCTTGCGAACGACAAAGCTAATACGCTTTTGATAGTCCATTAAGGGTATTTCAAGCAGAAAATTTTGTTACTCTACATTTTGAGATAAATCTAGTCATTTTGCGAGCTTGTTAGCACGCTTTATATAAGTGGAAGTATCCAGGATATTCCAAATTATATCGATATTTATAGTGATAATATTTATTGAGAATATTTCAAATAATACGTCTTAATAAGTAAAGAGCTGTCTTATAAACTAAGCATATGTTGAAAGCATATGGTGGCGTACTTTGACTATGAGATGCTAATGTAATTACAGTAACAATGCACATATCGATTAGCTTTATTTCGAATATTGTCACGTACACTTAAATACGTTACACTGGTAATAATCTTATTGCGTTTCTATTTAATAGCGTTGGTAGACTCAATGGATGCATTTAAACTTTCCTGCTAAGTTGTTATTGAACAAATTACTTTTGTAGTGTGTAACGAGCACGATATAATTGTTACATTTATCTTTGCGCAAGTGTGCAAAAAAACAAATGTACACTATAATGCAAAGAAAAAATTAATTAAATATCATCTAATAAAATTTATAAACACAATATATCTGTGTATTGATAAATAACATTTTTTGCATGTCTATTTTGTACACCGATCGGTATTTTATTAGTTAAAATTTGTAGAACGTTGCGCATTGAGATGGTTAATGGTAATTTCGCACGAAACTCCTTCGTATCTAGCAAACACGAAGATGATATAGTCTCCTTAAGGCATAGACGCTTCTAATAGCTTGCAATTTGAAATCGATCCCTCAGGGGTAGATCGACAGAATTAATTGAATATTCGAAATTCCCAATCAGGCGGCGATAATCGCGATTCGATCGCGCGCCGCTTATGGTTAAGCGAATAAATTAAATCCCGATATGAAAAAGGGACGACGCGTGATAAAAGAGAGAAAACTGCTGCGTTTAATCCGAACAATTGCTTTTCCAATACCAAACATTTAGCTTCGCACGTATCTCGATTTCGTACTTCTTTCTCTACTAGTGACCACGGCATCCGCTTCTCCCTCTCTCTTATATTTATTTATTATTGTTTCCACCCCTTTTATGGCATAACGATTGGAGCGCGGAGCGATCCGATAAAATTGCAAAACAACTTCGGGTGATTGCGTAGATTTCGCATTTTGCTGTAAAACTGTACGCGGAAAAAGAGCAATTTTAAATATCTCTTTTTCCTATTTTATAAGAGATGAGATTTAAAAGTTTTCTATTTTATGTTCTTTTTTTTATCAAAGTATATACGATATGTTTATCTCTGCTTTTGCCGTGTATAATAATAATTATAATGTCAGTAATTTCATTATATATCATCATTTATTCAAATATATTAACAGCTCTGAATTAAATGATCGATATTACACTGGAAAAGTAGAATTATTATGAACACGAGTGATATATTACGTATGATATGAGCATTAAAAATAATACAAACGAACAACTATAATCATTCAAAGAGAATATATAATCTTGGTATCTAGATTCATTTTGTCACAATTATACATAGAGTGTGCAAAGCAAAAGAAGAAAATCGGGTGGGAACAAATCGAACCATATTTATCCATTTTATTCTGACATTCTGTATCATGTTTCTTTATTCGTACAAGATGTCTTCGAAGAGAAAACCTCTTTTCTAGTGGTACGCATAAATCTTGTTACGAGAAGAATTGGACATTACAAATCGCCTAGTCTCTCAGCTACAACAAGCGTCGTAAAGGTGCATACACTCGTTCGTTTAGACATAAGGAGAACACTAAGAACAGGTGCACCGAGTAGAACGACGAAGAATTATATTTAAATATGATAGACGGGGGAGAGCGCGCGCGCGTGATGTAAATCGCAAAGATTTGTCGTCGTATCGTTTCTTCCGAATGTTACGAGATTTCGTGTGTGCACGCGCGTTTGCTCGCTCGACCTAAAAGATTTCGTATATAAAGTGTGTTCTCTTATAAAGCTGTCATAAAACTTTAGCTTCTACTTCTCCGAACTATTCTAATGTGCTAGACAAATGTAGCATACAAATGTACTTCGTGTAAAAAGACTCCGATTTCGTACAGTGTACAAAAATAATTCATCTTTAAGGATAATATGTGTGCAGTACCGTATCACTCATCTTCTTTGCTATTTTTCATGTGGATGTAGGTAATATGTGGGTCAAGTCAACAAATGCATGAGAAACAAGACAGACAGACAGAGAGAGAGAGAGAGAGAGAGAAAAAGAGATGAAGAAGCGTTATTAACGTTGCGCGGTAAAAATAAGAGACATCTTTTAAATCTTACTTCGCACAAGTGCTAATTACGATGTCGCGCAGAAAGGTTTTTATAAAATACGCTTTAAATAATCTCTCAAATAAGAGTTGCGCTTCCATTATGAAGATTTTATAATTAAAACTAAGCTTCAATATTGTAACTTTACGTAAGATATTATGTTATATATGGTTTTCACATAATCTGTGTTTTTGAGAATGAATCTGTAAGAAGCTGAAGTGTAACAACAAAATACTTTCTTGTCTCATAGTTTTATTATCTGTAATTCTATTGTACATTTATTGATTCATGACAGCGCAAGCAAAAGAGAAATTTTGTTTGCTTAATCAAATTAGAATAATCAACATTGTCAAAGGTAACTAACTTGATGATAAATAAAATCTATAGAATTAATATACACGTATGAACTACAATTCTAATAATTTATTATGATAATAATTGCGCAGAAGCTTGAAGTATCTATACTGTGCACGAAACATGTTCATAACCGCATGTGAAAACCGTGTAACGAATATCGCGGCGGGAATTACGTATATCTATTTCGCTGGATATGATTTCAAAATTAATCAACTGCGCGTATTATCTGGCCGAGATGAAGATAGAGACATACACGGAGGTAGATGAAGCGTGAGAGCGCCGAGATGACATCGAGAGTTACGACGAACAGAGAGAAGGGCTGTTTGCCAGATTTATCTGACGTCAGACCGACCTTCTGCCTTCTCGGTAACCAGTAAACCTGACTTCGCCCCGACGAATTTACGAGATATGGAACATCGTGGATTTGTTTATCGCGTCGTCGTGGATTTCCGCCGGCACGGAGCGATCTACCGAGCGAGCGTTTCGACTAACACGCCGATTCTCTACTTGCCTCGAGCAAGTATATATCGTGGTATATATATATATATATATATATATATATCGCAGGAAACAAACAAGGGATCAAACTCTACCGAATGGACCGCCGAGAGTAGCATGCTCGTAAGCCAGCCACGTTTCACTGCGACGTGGTGGTCTCACCTGCAGAAAGAATATAGCTATTTTTCTCTGTAAGGTGTCGAAAATGTCCTTGCTGGTTAAAGCACGGCTTATCAAGTGCTCATCCAGCAAAACAGTTTAATAATCTTTCTTTCTCTCATTTTCCTTTTCTCTCTTTCTTCCTCTGTTTTTCTCACCGCGGTGAAACCGCAGAGAACAAAACGTAGAAGAAAGAAACAGTTGCGCTAATATTCTTAATAATCGCGAGTAATCCGAAGAACAGATTACCAGAGAGAGATGTGTTTTTGCGAAACCGGGAGGAATGGTAATAAAATCGTCGCTGCACCGGAGTAACCAGCTGACATATGTTTACAGACGGGACTTTTTGTAGAGATCATTAGTTCACGGCGAAGAGTGGTCGCTTGTTATCGGCAGCATACATTTTATATAGACTGGCACAGATTGCGGTCGCGGTTTAACCGACGATAATGCTCCGCTTGCTCCGATACGTAATGTTCGGCGATATTTCGTGGCACTCGATCGCGGTGCACACTTGTACAATTCTCTTCGCTGTAAGGCGAGTATTAACGCTTTCCTCTCGGGAAAGGATCGGGTCACCAAGGTTGTTCGGATGAAATGTGGTCGTGTCCGGTACTAAGCGCGTCATTTTGAGAATTAACTCTTAATACGGTGCAATAAAATCTTTCTTCGTCTCTATTTTACTCTCTAAAGGGAACATTTGTTAAAATATAGATAGCAGAAAATAATTGCGCAAAAAATGATAGTAACGTAAATGTTTTCATTTTTCATTGAACAATTGAAACCATATTTCGCATAGTTCTAGTTCCGATCGATATCCACCGAGCTCCATCCACTCGAAATAGCTATCTTTGATCATTGTAAGTTAATACCATCCACTCTTTTAGCAGGCTCGCTAAATCAGAACTACACATTCGCTTTGAGCGACGTGCGTGAATTTATGTTAAAACAAACCAGTTTTGATTGGCTCTTGTTTCTCTTCGCAGTAGTAGTAACTGCTATTATAGGCGACGTCGCAGTAGTACTAACGGTTACATAGTGAGCCAAAAGACACGTTTTTCGCTTTTCTTCAAATACCAAAGACATATTTTTTTTTTAATGTAGATTTTGTTGTCTATTTCAACAGAAGTATTTTTATCGTATGTAACGTAGGCAATTTGTATATCGTAGTAATTTATTATAAAAAGCAATTATATCTATAGCGTCACAACATTTCAGTAGTATCAGTCAAAGTTTATATATTTGAAATATAACTTGCTGCATTTGATGTTTTCTTTGAACCCTTGATATATAATGCGCTAGTCACGAAAGGGTTAAATCAGACGACGTTTGCTTCATCGCTGCTTTCCACCCCGAAACGAGGTATTTAGGGTGCCGTTGACGAATACGTTAGACGTGCAGACGACGTGCGCGCGTTTGAAGGACGATCGTCGACGAGAAAGGTGACTTTGGCGACCGGGATAAAGAGGAAACGTCTGAATGGCGGTGCCGATGAAAGGCTTTGTGAGATTGATAGAGCGAATCGGAAGCGAAGCGTGACTGAACAAAGCGCGGGATAAAGGCTGCGCCAGGAATGCCGATGTAAGTTGCGAAAAGTTCAGACGAATTTACACAATCTGTACTTTATTACAATCGAAAATGATCACGGCGAGTAAACGGGTGCTCATCAGTACTTTTTTTTATCAGCATTTTAAAGTAGATAAGGTTTTTGTGAATAGCTGTTTGCGAGGTTTGCTTCTCTTTTGAGTTGAATAATTTATTCGCGATGATTGCGTCGAACAAAAAAACACAGCATAAATTTTCCTTGTAAAATACACGTCGCTTACAACGACGATGTATAAAGCTTGCCTGATAGAATGAAATGAATGAATTACGATGCGTCTTTTTATCTGCGTTCTTTTATTTCTCACAACGTAACTTTAATTGTGCGAGGGGATTCGCGTCGCGTTCTCAATGTTCTCCAGTTTCGCGCCTTGCGCGAGTGGCACTCTACTTTTCTAAGAGAGAAGTATGTAGTTTGGTTATTCAGCAGTTATACGACTCTCTTAGCTCACACTAATTAATTCGCATTCTTGCTCTTCTTGTAAAGTAATACTTGTAATAAAAATATATGTGATTCATTAAGAAATATATTTTAATAAATCTCTCTTCACATGTTACTACATATATAAATGCATTTTTCAGAATTATGTAATTTTAATTATGTGCTTGCGTACAATTATCAAATTACATTTCGAATTCGTATGAATAGATAGATTAAAAATTAATCTATCGAGCCATCTCTCAAATAATTCTCCACGTGAATTTGCAAATCGCTACCTAGCAATAATTTGACATGACCTTTCCGAACAATTCGCGGTTTCAATATGATCCGTTCTACAATCGCATGCAAGTGCACGGTTACGCGTGTCATACAGCTTGTCGATGATTTATCTGGAAACTGCCGATAACTGAGCGGTGGTCTTTGCAGTGATTAAATCGTCATGCAGTCGCTGACATGACATTATCGGAGTCAGGCCCGCAAATCACAACAGAGAAAGGCAAAGACGACTTTGAACGACGTAACAATGGAGAATGGCAGTTACAGAGAACGAGATACAATTGGCAGGCCTCACGTCAGTATACGCGAATTTCGACGGGATGATCCAAGGACGAACGGATAGAGGCCAATGTTGCGACCAGGCTTTGATGCTGCGCGTGCCACGCAAATACGCCAGATCCGCTCATCCGATCGCTCATTCTGGCTTGGTTCAGTCAAGCCGAGATGCCCCCTATCTGCTGATGCCTCCCGATGTCGGAAGTCGATGCAGTTCGACGTGTTCAATTGTTCATCGATATAGTGGCTATGATCAGTGAGCGAACCGATATATATCTATAACATATGAGAAAGAATTTTGTATATTTTTTTGTGAATAAAAAAGACAATAAAAGTTGAAAACGCGTATTTTGAATCATGAACCGTCTTCGACAAAGAAACTAATCAATTTGTTAAAAACAAATAGAATCTCGCATTTGAAAGTTACGCATTGTCAAATAAACACATTGAAAGATATAGAAAATACAAATGTCTCTCAAATTTATATTATTTCTTACGCACGGAAAATATCTTTCTTTCGTAGCGACTGAATGTCGCAATATAAATGGGCGAAATGCCCCATAAATCCTGTTTTTGACAGTGTATTCTTAGCATAGCCGCATACAAAATATTTTCCAACGTTCCGCGAGCTGCGTTTATTTTGCTCGCTTGCAGCGACCAGATTAATAGTCGATCCGCCGCCATTAATCCGCAAGTTTGTCCGGGCTTTAATTTAATCGCCGTAGCGAAGGATAATATTTTGTTGTCGCAGCCAAACGTATCCGGACAGATCCGCCTGCGCGATCGATAAATTCATCTGACGTTATTATATTTTGGAAGAGTTCCCGAGAGGATATTTTGAAGTTTCACACTCGGTGTTTGCTTGTCGCTTGTATGACATCAGGATTATTTGTCGCTGCGCCGCTATTAATCCCCGGTTTGTTCTAGCCAAAGATTAAATTCTTCCGACTTTTTTTTTTTTTTTTTTGTTCTCCGGAACAATTAGAAATAATAATATAAAACATACACTATTAATAGTAAAAAATACAATAATAATGTATCTGTATCTCACAATCGTTAAAGTTTTAGAAAGTTATTTATATCTCAAGAACAGTGATAAGTTTTATAACAAACTATTGTGTATCTACAAAAAAGGAACTTGTATCACAGCGTGAGATTGCAGTATGCTACTTCGAAGCCGCGATGGAAAGAGTTGACAATTTTAAAGTAATATTTATAATTTTATACGTGTAGTTCAATATAACTTGAAAACAATAAGTACGAACTATTTGTTCGGTGGCGGTGCAATATATTCATTCGCGTCCGCGACACGTACCATTATCGATGGATGTTTGTAAATTGTATTCGAATGCTGACCGCTGGTGTACGACGATGAACATTGTGCATTCTGGAACAGTGCACGGGGGGAGGTGATCAAATGTCGAGCACAAGAACGCGCGAGGGCGCTTATTCGTTCTTGTCCGTTTTTTCCCTTTGTTTCACATCGGAGAGTGCCTTGGTATACAAAACACCACACGTTTGAGAAACACTATGATACGTGACCGACATGAATATAATCTCTCCTCTTCCCTCCCACCCGATGCAGTTCTCGTTGTCATCACTTTGCGGCTACGCGAAACGCTATCCGCATTCCGCTATTCCGGAGCCGCACACTGCGATCGTGGTAGATATCATGACGATCGTTAATACTTTTCAAACTGGTACCAGTCTCTGACGTGTTACATGACAACCATTCTATCTTGCAGCCTTTGTGCGGGTGTGTGCATACAGTCAGTGAAGACAGATCATTATTCTTTTATATGCGTCGGATATGACGTTCTTGTATTATAGTTAACTTCTTTCTATATGTTTCCTTTCTATATGTTTGAAATGTATTTGGAAAAATGTGCAGCGTAATGCTGGAATCTATACGTTCACTTGTTGAAGAGCGTTTTTTTTTTAAACATTTAAAAAATTATTTGAATGCATAATGAATTAATTTTATTTGAGTATTTTCCAACTTATTGATTATATCGAAAAGCATGCGTTGAATTGTAGAACTATTGTGGATGCAAATAGAACTATATTTAAAATTTACAGTTTTTGAAGATGGAGTGCCAAGACAGACACGTTGCCTTACATGAGATATAAAAAGAATCTTCCAGGGATAGTTGCATACTCATTCACATATTCACGCATAAACCTCATAAGTATTTATCGTAAGCATAACTCTGTGAAGATTAATATCAAAGGTCGCTGGAAAATATCGAGTCTGAGAGAGATATCGATTTGATCGCATTTTTCAACAACGATAAAAAATTCTTCAGAGCAACGGAAAAAAAATAGCGCGAAAGGTAGAGAGAGAGAGAGGGGGGGAGAGGGAGATCCCGATCAACGCGCTCGGAAAATATATAATTTATGACACGATATACTCACACCGATCATTAATCTTTGTAAACCACCGAGCACGTTTCCACATGACTGCCGAAAATCTCGATAGGAAAACTCATTGCTAACACATTCGTTGCTCGGAGCATGAGTTTCCCTTCAATGCATCGAGGCTTCATACTGATTATCCTTTCGGTGCTGGCGATACATGCAACTGTTCTTCATCCTTCGAGTTTGCTTACTTTATTGATACAAGTTAATGTGTCGTAAAAAAATTTGTGTAGAGATTTGATAAATATTAGATACGCTAAAAAGATAAATGAGACTTTATGTTGACAATAATTGCTATTAATACCAATGACACAAACTGATAAGATGAGTATTCTGACATAATTTTCAAAATAGCACTTGTTGCAAGCCATTGACACGTCGTCGTGTTCTATCGTTTCTCTAAAGAGCAAAGAATATTTCTTATTCCAGTAATTTCACGATGTTGCACGCGATCGCATGTTGACATGTTGGAGCGAATTAATTTAACGATCGTAATTAACCGTAATTC
This sequence comes from Pseudomyrmex flavicornis, assembly GCA_014825475.1. Classification (NCBI taxonomy): domain Eukaryota; kingdom Metazoa; phylum Arthropoda; class Insecta; order Hymenoptera; family Formicidae; genus Pseudomyrmex; species Pseudomyrmex flavicornis. The sequence continues at coordinate 17,496 of QVNW01000543.1, forward strand.
CATTGCGTTCTATAAATAACTTATCGCGGTTGCGTCAGTGTCTAATAATAATTAATCCCGAAGCGAGCGCGCGGCGATGACGGCCGCGAGCATGAATGTAAATAGATCTTCAGCGTGAAATTTCGACAGACGGAAATTTTAGTCCCGCTATATTTATACGCGACAACAATAAGTTTCGACTTAACTAGGATTGCTTTTAATTACATTTTCATCAGAGTAAGAGATACCAATAAACAAGAAGAATAAAAAACTCTGATGCAAGCGAAAAAAATAAAAACCTTTATAAAATTTGTATAATAAATTTACACGTATTACAAATTTATTTCAAACTAATAAACTACGTATTTATACATACGTATCGTAACATACAAAGCATAATATTGTGCTTGGACATGCTTTGTCTCGTTTCCTCTCTTTGTCACTACATCTTCCTTTAAATGTAAAACGCATAGCAGCCCATCGTTCTAGCGTTGAAGTATCCTTTCGAAGCGGTCGAAGTTTCCTATTTTAGATTCGAAACATCTCGAGTGCGCTTGTCTCGCAGTTGCAGGGTGTATCTTATACAGACCGTATTTCCGCTATAAGTGAAGGCAAGTTGGACAGTCGAGGCAGTGGATTCGAATGGTACACTCGGCAGGTATAGTTACGATCCGTCCGAATGCGAGGCACAAAGCCTTCCATACGCTTCGTTGCTCGTAATCCTTGAGTACATATATGCGCACTCCGAACGAGTGAACTAGTTGAATTAGATTAAGCTTAATATAAGTCTACACGTGCACGCGCGCGCGTTTCCCGAACATCCTTTCTTCTCTATAAAATACAGAGGTGACGTTATATTTACCGATTCTATTAAACATTTAACTCTGTATCAACACAAATGTGAAATTGAATTTATGTGAGTTCTCTTTGATATATGATAATAATATCACTATATATGTTTTTCACCGCACCTAATTTACCATTATTTATATTGTATTAACTTCAAATACCTATCAATCTAATAAATATGTATATAATCCGAAAATTGTAAATTTGTAGTATGTTTTAAATTTTCAATATTGAAGTTATATAACACATAAATTCCTAATTTATTGATCTTTCGATGTGTGAATATTCATATCCCGCATTTATGCAATTTCTCGTTTGTTGAATGTAACGTTACATTCACGCTGCGTTATCGTTATTAACTTGTTCACTCTTGTATTTTGCATGATAGCTGCTCGAGTATGTAACTTGTTTCGGTTGGTCGAGTTAGTTATATCGCGGAACTTGTTTGTCTCTCGTATAATTCTTATCAGCGGCGCAACTCTCGATGTGAATCGCGGAAACGTGGAATGCGTTTCAACGAAGTGAACATTGTTGTCTCGCGCGCACGCGAATAAAGGTCAGGGAGAGAATTCAAAGAAAGTTCATCGACGAAAATCGAGAACACAAATAATGTCTCCGCGACTTGCGCATTAAATTCATTAACTTGGCAACGAGTCAGATATCGCATCGCTCTTCCACACCGGCGTCGTTAAAACTTGCAACAGTCACAATAAAGCATTCTGGCGCCGATGATTAACTTCTATCGCAAAGCATGATATTATTCGCGGAGTTTTTCTCATTACTGACAAGCGATAATCCTCTGATTTTGTATACACCAGCATACAACTTTGACGGTCGATGAACGCGTGACGACTCGGAGGTGCGCGAGAAAATAATAATTACATCTTCGTCCTAGTTCACACGTTCACGTGCGAGAGAGCTCTCGTTAGAGACTCGTTAATTACTGAGAGGCAACAGCCTCGCAACTTCGCGCTCGGTCGTTGTTTTTAGTTGTAATCACCAGATATTCTCCCATCTTTGTCTGGAGCAACTTTGTGACGTCTTTCTAGCGAATATTACTGATCGATTATATGCATTTCTGGGTCAAACTCATGTAACTCTTCTTGGAATAATTCTCGTAAGGTAAAAGGTCTTGAAATCCTTGCGCGGCGCATATTCGTATCCCGAAATAAGATCTTGCTTTAACAGAACTGATGTAACATTTATACACGTGACATTTTGAGATGAACTTGCCACTGAGAATTTCTCGCTTGAGTTTCTTGATTCTCACGTATTCTTTTTCTTTTTCTTACTGAAAAACAGCTTGTTTTTGAAAGTAGCTGTTTTAGCAATCTTTCGCGATCAGATCTTCTGATCAATATATCTATTAATGACGTTAGTCTTTTTACTGTTTGTGTTCATTTTCGAGAAGTTTTTGTCGCCAATGAATAAGACTGATTAGTAAGAAGTTGCTTAAAAACTTGATTATCGCGTCAATTGTGAAACTCGACTCTTAATTTAACTTGGGATCACTTTCAAATAACGCAGAGACTTTTGTTTGTCGCGAGCGGGGACCGGACGAGCGACGCAAAATCTTTGTTCAACATGCAAAGTGGAAATGCAAACTCGAGGATTGAACAGCAAGAGGCCGATGGGGAGAACTAGTGCAGTGTGACGAGGCAAATTGCACTCGACTGGCCACGAGAATTTGCCCCCTCCGACCACGCGCCAGCTTATCGCACCCGTGCAGTGCTACTTCCGGCGGTGGTTAAATGCTGGTTCATCTCTTAGTCCTCCTACCGTCATTACTCGATAACTTCGAAAATTTCGGTGTGGTGTCCCGTCCATGCAGCTGATACGTTTGACCACGTAATTCCAGAGAGAAAAGCTCATAATCCGCAGCTCCACTTACTCTCGGAATACAGTAGTTTCGTTATGTGCTTTCATTTATGCGGCTGTACTAGCGTTAGAATATGCAGCATAAGCTTTTTTTTTTTTGCGCGCGCGCACGGTTAGTGTGTCATGCCGGAATACATTTTAGTACGGCCTACTTTCTCCTGTCGTTAAGTGGAACTTTACGTTTGAATTAAAGCCATAGGCTTATATTACGTTACGTACGCGCAGTCGCTACGAATTTTGCATTTAATGTATGTTATTCCCGTGGTAGATTGATATGCATGAGATCTTGATGGTCAATTCAAAATGAAACATAGTAACACATCGTGATCTCGATTCTAATAATTGAATAGTACGCTACATGCGCTCGTATATTTCTACGTATATGTCTTCATATATTTCCATCAAAATTGAGTTCATTCGACGTATATCAGAATGTGAGCACTTGAAATTTCGTGCATGTTTATCACGCAGCCAAGATAATTTATAATATAATATGTATGTTTAACACTAATGCAAAACATATACGTAGTAAAATATAAACACTAAAACTTTAATTAGCAAACTTAAGCAGCAAATTTATTGATAAATAAGTTTGTGTGTGTGCGCACGCAGAGTGAAATATCTAATTTATTTACGAGTTAACCTTCTGGTCAAACTGTATTAAGCTTCTGTGAGGTTTGACAGAAATTCTATATTTCTGCTTTTCTGATCATCATAATTATTCCGATGGCGTTGTAGGACCCTCTCATGTATTCATGAAGCGGTGGTAGTGGGAAGGTTATCGTCACCGTAGCGCACAAATCCACCATTATGACGCGATGAGTCGACGATAATCGTTATCGTCGAACTTAAGCGCTCTACATTGAGATTGAACTCAGAATAGATGACATTTAACCACGGGGTGCAGAGCGGGATGGCGGTTTTTTCAACGATACCAAATTGTGAAACTTAAAGCGAATAGCGATAGAAACTCATCCGGTTTGACAATTTAATATTCAAGTCAATCGTTTATTGTTGACCTCACTGAGTTTCGTGTTTGTCCATCATAGAATCATGTAAACATAGGCAACTTTCAAAAGTAATGATATAGAAAATTGAAAAGTGAGCGCATTACTTGTTGTTGTTTTTGGAATTATTTTTACTTAACTTTGAAATCCTTTACGCATCGCATGTTCAACTCAGCATCAATAACATTTCTCGATAATATACTAAATTCGTACAATAGTAGCAGAGAAACGCAGACAATCAAAAAGTTTATCTCGGGAGAATTAAATCGTTAGCCGAGAGTTTTCATATTCAATGATATATCCTTGTTAATTTAACCCATGCTCATTATTTGAGGAAAGAGTACGCGCACGCACACAGCTATAAAGACATTCTGAGAAAGGGATGGGTTCCAGATCTCTCGCATGCAAGTGCTTACGAACGAGCCAATTTAAAAGTGCAATGGAACGGTGTACAAAGAGGAAAAAAGTATTTTCGCTTCGCGTTAGTCGCACTGGCTCGGACTATCCAACAGCCGCGGGATACCTCGAGCAAAGTGTGTTCTATTCGGAAATCCGCTTTACAGATCTCCCTGGGGTCCTCTTCGTCCACTCTCTTTCTCACCCTATCTCTCTTTTTAGCCCCCGTGTTCGGGTCTCTTTATCGTCCTAGTGTACGCGTAGTACAACTCTTTTCCGATAAACAAAATGCAATTTGTGTGTTATCTCGTATTTGTGTGTTTACAATTACGAGATATCACCAAAGAAAATCTTTCGTGAAACTATTAAATTGTTACAAGTCGCTTACATTACGAAAATTTTGCAATAATGTTTTGTTACAAATTAGTAGTCACGTGACAGAGAAGAGATCACGTTGTGGCTGCTACATGCAGTAACTGTTTCTTTTTCTTACATTTTTCCACTGACAGTAGGAAAGCACATCGATCTCTCTGATTTTAATTGCCACTTTAATTGTTCTCCGAGAACTTCCCTCCGGATTACGTATTCTAAGACTCCATGGTAAACTGCGCGATATCGCCGGTTACACAGCGTCGCGCAGCCACGGCGCGGTTCGTTCTATCCTCTTAGCTGCTGGTAATCCGAATGTATCGAAGATCGACGTAGTCGATATCGACAGTTTCTGGTCGCAAGCCAAAAGCAATCCAACTGCCGTGGATGCGTGCAATGAGCAACGATTTATTCAGTCGATCAATCCGATCGCCTCGCCTGAGTTCAACGTTCGCGAGTAAAAGGGAGCGAGATCGATCGATATGGAAAAACAGAGAAAATTCTATCTAGATGCATAAAAGTTTTTTTTTTTTTTTAATCGGCCACCCAAATTGAATATTTAAAACGACTCTGTAATATGTATGAACATCGTCAATTGCTATCAGCGGTACACAAATTTGTATGCCAATATAAGAATTATTTACCATCATGGCGAATTGCTTGCTCGCTCTCTTTTTCTCTCTGACTAAACTATAAAATATATACTCAAACTACATTTAAATATTTCATCGTGATCTTGTTCGTAACTACAGTTGAATACCTGAGAGTGGTAAAACGTGGAAAAGAGATCACTAGATGTACACGAAGAACGTCAGGCAGAATGAGTGCATTCATATTCCGTAAGGAGCATAAGAATGATACGACGCACGTCGTAGTGATACTCACTGCACATTATTCAGTGGTATTGCGGACAGTATCATCGCGTATTCGCTTAAGAGGTTAATATTTCATCCTAGCGTGACTGAAAATTTCGCAAAGCCGGCGCTGAAAAGCACTTGGCTAATGTCGCGCAACGAACATAGAAAAATGAATCGTACTGCACTAATACTCGTCTTATGAATGTTTATGCCGTTTTACTAAACCGTGACGTAAAACAATTTTTTTTTAATATTCAATAAAGATGATACAATGCAATATATTAGTTTTGAGTATGCATTACACAGATCGAATATTATACACAGTTATAGTTAGATAACAGTTTGGAAATGTCAAATTTGTTTTCAATTAAAAGTTTTTTGTTTTTTTTAAAGAAAGATTAAATTATATATGTGAGTAAGAATTATATTTTTTAATATTATTTTATATTATTTATATGTTCGTGTGCTTTAATGCCACAACGCGTGCGCGCATATATTAGGTTTGTGTTACAGCTTTACTGGCAATGCGGCGTTTAAGGTATTAGCTCCGGAATATAGAGGTATATACATATATATGTATATCATCAGATATATTAATTGATGTTTGTGTGAGAATATATGTAAATTTCTGTGCGATGCGGTACTATAAGCACGCGTATCAGTGTAAATTACAAACTAAAGCGTGTTTGTGTCACGGTAACTTCATTAGCGTAAGACATACAGTATTCTAATATTATGAGATGTTACGTAAACTAATCGTATTAGAATGAAATACAACAAAAGTTATAAGCGCAACGTGACGCATGTATAAAATTCTCGCACACATCTCGTGGGTCTTCTATTCATATTTGTTCGAGGTTTCGCGCATGATCGATCTTTTAAAATTGCAATATTTAAATCAGCTTGTTTCGTTCAAAGTGCGAATTTCTCGAGTGTAACAAATTTTACCGACCACTTTTAGCGAACGGCGAATCTGCTGGCCGCGGACTACTTGAATACGTTCTTCCGTTTTCTTCGAGGTTAAATCAATCGTAAAATTCCGAAGATTTTTCGCTACATATTGAAACGCGGTGCGAATCTACGTGCGTTCTGTGTTCTTCTCCACCCTGGGTTTTGTTTGCGTGCGACCTCGCCTTGCGTCACGAGACGAATTGTATTTCCATGTAAAAATTGCGTAATAATAGCAGCGATACGCGAGTTTGTGACGGACATTTTTATAATTCTAACCACTCTCTGCCAACATGCTCGATTCTGTTCGGTTTTTTTTTTTTTTTTTTACACACTTGCTAGATTAATAACGCGCTCGGTGTGAACGACACTTTGGCGCATATTGTCGGTTAAAAGTATCGCAGACGCAACAACTACAAGCTGCGCAATTGACCCGCTTTTCTATACGCGGTGCGGTTCACTCGACAAGAGTACAGATTGGCTCTCTTATTCTCGTTCCGCGCTTGACGCTAAACGCAACCGGAGCGCTAGTTCTGAGTTTTACTGATGTAATATACATGGCGCATACGCGTGTAAAGTGCGAGCGCGGATTCGATTCGCAACACTATATTCAACGGTAGGAGATACGCAGCAAGAATACAGATCATTATCCCGACAGAAAAATCAGTGCGCAAACGGAAATATATTGCTTTCGGGGGTAAAACTGCTTTTGTTGGATATCGTCACGATCATCCACTAAGTTTCTTTCTCAAGCTCGCTGCCGACAGTAGTTCTCGCATTTTCCGTAGGGCGACGGATACGTTTTACAGCGCTTTGCTGATTACTTTCGTAGTTTAAATTGATTTTTCGTCCCGAAAGTTCCAACAAAATTCATCCCAAGTTCGGCCGACTGGCCGAACGAGTTCGAAACGACGAAGAAATGGACGACTCCTCAAGATCCGCACGGAACATGCGCGCAATTTATCAGTTTGATTTTCAATCAGCGAAATGGGATGCACGATCGATTAACTAAGAAATTAATGTTCTGTAGACTAGTCGAGACACTTTCTACGACATTCTCACTAATGAAATAGTTTTTTTTTTTTTTTCTATTTCGAGAAAAGTCAGATTTCTTTTTCTCTCTTCCTCTCTTTTATACCAATATCGACAATATGTTTAAATTGCATTGCTGAAGAAATGAATATCTAAATTGTTGCGGTGCTATATCGAAAATCCAATTTGTTTCTTTCACTGTAGTGTGCGCATGATACATATCTGTTTCGTGCTGTTCGTTCGAATGTTAAACGATAAATAACTCATTTATATCGAGGAAGTGGTCTTCGTGCGCGGTTCTTGCATCCACGATTGCGCAAACGCCGTGGCACGGATCTTCTCAAGCGTGTAAATAAATGCAATTAACGCGGAATTAGATTACCGATTCGACTTCGCCCGGGATCTCGGACCCGCGTTCTCAGCGCATATATTGTGCCAGTGAGTAATGAGAAGAGCAAGCGGGAGACAAGATGAGGAGCGATATCGCGGCGGCTTAATCCCTGGAGCCACAATTTCCCCTTTAAGCCCCCTCTCGCTGCTCTTCGTCGGATAAAGCTCACGCAATTAACGAGTAGACACAGTTAAGAGGTCCTCAGGCGTACGAACGCGCGCGCGGACAGCACTTCCAGCAGGTCTCTCCTTTCCAAAGAGGAAAGGACCGGGCAGAAATCTCTTCCGGGATTGCGATCGTTCGACCTCGACGTAATCGCGACTCGGCGGGAATGGACTATCGAACTGACTTAAGCGATCCTTGATCCGGAATGCGGAGTAAACTCGGCGATAAGAGTTCCACGTCCGTCGCGAAAGTACGCTTGGGAAGTTCGATTATTCAGGTACTCGGTATAAAAGCGCTATATCGTTGAACAGAAAATATCGTCTTGTCATTATATCGGAATACAACGGAAATGATAAATATTCCAAAACTTATTAGAAAAATATTACGATAATAAACGATATTATATATATTTTAATGTATCTTCCTGTTTATAACAGTAAACTTAAACACTCGGATAAATTTTCTTTAGAAATCATAGCATTTGGAAATCAGCATTATCTTATGCTTGATGTACGCGCATGATTCCCGTTTGTGTCAGACGTATCTAATCAGTTACCTTAGAGCAGATGTAATCGGTGGGATAGAATCAATTGCCATCAAGTTGATCGACTGATGAGTTATCTTAATTCAAGTTGGAATCTGTGCTATGATTTAACGCACAATCGCGCACTCTCTCAAAAGCTCAACGAAATTACCTGAACATCACTATCATATATTTTACAAACGAGCAAGTGTTTCTACTGATTTTATTTATTTCATAAAAAATCGCCTATTAAAAATCAGTTTATCTTTAAATGTAACTGGAAAATATTGCATGTAATACTGTACAATAATATTGTGTTACAATTAAAAACAGCTACAAAAATATTTAATTTAAAGGTTGCGCGTTTGTTTACATTTCATTATACAACATATAAAATATTCGATATATTTGATATCATTTATTTTTATTACTTCTAAATAAAATTTAATTCTCGCATTAATTGTTAGCTAGGCAATTCTGATTAATGATGCAATTAGGTTGTTTTTTTTTTTTTTTGTAACGATATCGCGAATTTTGAACACGAGAAATTGCTATCACCGATATTCGACGGCTGTTTAAGTGCCACAGCAGTGTAATAATGCCAGCGGGTTTAAAGTGTGTTCACAAAGCCAGAGGAGGTGCGATGTTTCCAGGTCAATCGTTCTCGGGATCTCGGGAAGAAGATCAAGAAAGAAAGAAGGAATGAACCCGATCCCGCGATCGCTCGACTTCGACGTTGCCGCTGGTAACAGGCGGCTAGTAACAGGCCATCGGCTACCGACTACCGAACTAGGGTTACCAATGATTTACTCTGGGAACTCGAAGATACGGAACACTCTCTCGAACACTATGCCCCCTGCGATCCTCTTGGTCAGAGCGAGCGCGCTATGTTCTCTGGCGACCGGCCAGACATCGGGATCTTGTTCGATTGCACATTCGGTCGCTTGGAATATCCTCCCTCCCGCGAAAACATAGATGTCCGGCCTGCTGATGCTTTACAAAGTCAATAACCCCAGCTTTTTCGCAATTTCTTTATTTATTGACCATATCAACCTGTTCTCACATTTGTTTTTGACTTTTTTTTTATTTCCATTTTGTTATCTTTCTGTATTGTAAAATCTATTCGCGACGATTTATCGTTTATTCCGCCGCACATAAATCAGAATGTCCACCATGTTAGTCACGTCAGCAATGAAAACGCCAATGCAAATTAAAGGCTAATGATAGTGTGCGCTGTAGACTGTTTTGCGCATCAGCGACGAGTGAGCGTCGATTCATCGACCGTTCTCAAAGGTGCCTGCAGACTGTCAGGCTTAAGCTAGCAAAGGTTACATAGTGGACGGTTTATTTGATCAGGGAATTAGAATTCAAGCTCAAAGGCATGTGACAGTCGAATAATCTAATTATGACATCGCTATATGTCTTTGTCATAATTACAATTCCTGTTGGCTGGTTTTACTCATAGAGAAATATGACAAAACCCTAATCAAATAACATTGGCATTGGTAGCGCACATTGCACAACACGGATATTCCGCGAAAAGTCATCTCCTATAATTAATACAATACAAGACTACTATGTACTCTTATTTTAGTAAACAATATATGTGTGACACTGCATATAAACAAATCTGCTTTTTTGTTAACAATAATAATATATACGACATGACGATGTTCTTTTCTATCTTGTTTCTCCGAAGGATTATTATGCTAACAAAAGGTTAACACACACACACACACACTCACACAAAACGGGATGTGTTTAACAGCGTAAATAGATTACTAGCGACGAGGAAAGCCGCTTATGCTTATTGTCTGCGTACTCCGTAGACGTTTTATCAGAGGCTCCACGCTAGATAACGTGAAATCTCATCTGGCTAGGAAACTTAAGACATTCGACTTTGTGACCGTAAGCTCTTATCTCTCGGGCTCTTCCTCTCTTTCTCTCTCTTTCTCTTTCACATACTTTTAACGCGAAATCGCGCGGGTGGAATGCACCGAATAAAAAAGGTCGACGCGTCCATTACCCCATTTTCGACCGTAATTAGTCGACCATCCTTTCAACCGTGCGCGATCAATAGCCTGTTACAAGCCTATATTTGAATGGTGTATGTGAGAGATAATTAAGTGGCATCGATGTCTATCGACTCCAATGAACGAATTCTCTTTGTTTGAGATATCAAAGTTTCTTAGCTTTGGATGTTCTCATCTTGCCTCATTGTGAGTAAACTCAAAAGTCACTGATTACTTCCTTCTTCACAATCTCAAACTTTCTTTGATGTAAGATTTTGTAACTTTTTGAAATATATGCCGCTACGTTTTTTTTCAAATAAACCGAAATGATGTGCAAATAATATAAAACAAATAGATTTTTAGCCGAAGCTTTTGAGCTTATTGTGACGTTAATGTTTGTGTTTTACTAAAAGCAAAATTAACAATAATAAAGCCGCATATAGCAAAAAGAACAAATATATATATATATATATATAGAAAATCGTGAAAAAATAACGTTTGTTCGGTCATAAAATAAACCCGGTATTGTCTTGCATATTAAATTAAAAATCTGCAGGTTTATACAGTTTCGGAATGGCTTACAATTCTATCTGTAAAATTGCAATACGTGCTAGAAATAAAACAAAATCCGAGAGAAACGCGTTACACGATAAAATCCAGCAAACGGACACGACGATGCGCGAAAATTTTACTGTGAAATGTTTTCCACTTTTTTTCGTATCTATTGTCCGTCAGTGATATACTTTCTGACAAAAAACGCGAGCGAAAGTATAACGTGATTTGAATTTATAATTAACAGCTTGTACTACTGAAATAGGATTATACGTACAATTTTCAACCTTGTCGCGAATCAAATAAATACAGCTACGTTCACGCGATTTTGAAAACGTAACGTTTGTGTACTATCGTACAATCAATGGTTCGGATGAACGTGGTGCTCTTCCGACGTGAAAGTTCATCGAACGGAAACGAGATGAACTCCCAGAGATGCGGTTGAACGAAACACTCACGTCTGCTGTTAAATTACAGTTTACCGAAATTAGACGGATAAATGTGTAACGCTGCGTCGTGCAGCGCAACGTCGCTTTACTTTAGTTTAATTACCGGAGTTTCTATAAGACAAACTTTCCTCGGCGTTACTTCGCGGAATTCTAGCTACAATTTCATTTGTTACGTAACAGCATAATGCAACATCCCCGACACGAGGGACGTAATGCTGACGTGTATTCGCCAAGCTGCCAATTAATTATTATCACATTTAATCGCACCTTCTTCTTTCTACTTTTTTCATCCAACTTTGCTGCGTTTCTTCCGATTCAATAACTTTTTTAATAATGTCATACTAATATACTATTTAATTTGAAAATGTAATAAAAATCATATTATTAAAGAAATTATATACATTAAAAAAATAATTATTTAAATTTATAAAATTTTCATTTTTATAAAATTATAAAATAATATACGCATATTAAACTTCAGAGAAATAGAGAAAGAAAAAGAGCCAGAGTAAAAGATATCTGTAGTTATGTACACGCATGTTTTTGCGAAAAATAATTAAAAGCTTTGGGAATTGGAAAACTGGATTTTCCTAATTTATGGCAATCGATATAAATATGACGCACAAAAATACGCTTTTGATAAATCTAATGGTGATTGCTAGAACTTGAAAACTAAAATCTTTTTGATATTGCAAAACATATTATTAATATATATGTTGTTTATAAAATCTGAGAATATAAAAATCAAGATTTATTCGTCAAAGTGCATATCTTCTAAAAAGAAGACAAAAACTGCGAAATGTATAAAAATTTATTTGCGGAAAATGTATCGCAATTTGTATGCGCACAATAGTTAATATAAAATAGCAAGATCTCGCCAAAAATTTTGCAGTCACGGAAGTTCCAACAGCTAAAGTTCCTCGAGCAATCTCGAATAATACAAAATTTTTGTGAGAGCGTTACCGAAAAAAATGTCAATCCCTCGCGACGCACATTTCCCAAAGTTAAAGATCTCTTCCTGACACAAGTGTCGTCGAAGCAACGTGAATTGGAAAGTTTCCAACTGGAATTCCGCCTTCCCTTTTCCTCTCAAATGTATATCGACCGAGCGTATGCAGAGGCGTTTAATTTATTTCGTACACGACAAACATGCAACACGCGCGCGTTTACGCTACATACTCGTGTTCAGGAGGCTCCACAGCATCCATCGACCTTGCGAGGAAAAACATTCAACTCTGTTCGACCTCATCGCTCTCGAGTCAGTGTATTTCACACTGTGCACATCGGTCACATGGTAATTGAACAAATTGACAATATTCTAGTTTTGAATTGAATGATGAAGAAAATCAAGATGTCGTTATATTTAATCAATAAACTGTACAATCGATTTATTTTGCTGATACTTCAAATCGTGTATATTCGTGTGACTTAATGGTAGATGATTTGATTGGGGAAGAGCTTCTTGAAACGCGAACTCGTCTATAACGAAACTCTTTTCATCCGAATAAAACGCTTAATGGTAGTTTTAAGCATGAAGTTTCGGTGGGTAAGGTGAGATTAATAGGAACGTGACCAGACCAAAGACTGATTTCTTTCCGCACGCGAGCGCTTGATTGGAAAAGTTTCGACTTTATTGTCGGATTGAGCGGTGCGCGAACATCGACGTTTCTTTCTAGTATTTTTTCTCATCCGTATGTACATTCATAATGATATCAATCTTTTTTCGGAACTAAACCACACGCAGCGGAGTAATCGAAAACGCGTGTTTTATAAACATTTGAAACGTCACGCATGAATATTTAAGCTCTCACGTAAACGCGCCGATTTCCATGTAAATTGAGTACCAAACATATTCCGACGTGAGGTAAAAAAAGAATAACGCGATAGCAATGTATATGCATTAGCGCGAACGATGTTTATTTTGTTTCTCTGTGGGAATGAACCATTCCAGATTCTCGCCCCCAATTATTGATTTTGTCTGACCTGCTTCAAATTGCTTTTATCATTATACTCGCGCGGTACATATTTAAGGCAATTTTTCAATTTTCGTTCTGGAAATCGTAAGAAATTAACACGATTTTTTACGGTCTATTTCTCGCATATCAGACATTCTTGGTGCAAATATATTTCTTCCTCTCGGCAGAAAAGTTGTCGTTAGTCCTACTTTTCAAAAAATGCACAAAAAGCAAAGTATATTTAAGCTCATACCGAGTAATCTGAAATTACCGGGCGAGTGCATAAATATTGGTCACGAAGGGCAATATCGAACACACGCGCGCACGCTAAATCGAGATTCCCGAGAAACGGGATCTCGCGAGACGGCCGTTTATACTGGCGAGAGAAGGGATGAGAAAGCCTGACGCACGCGTATACGCGATCAGACTTCAATTTCCAATTGTTCGGAATAAGTTGTCTGTATGAACGGTAGGAACGTTCCGCCGCTCTGCAATTTTCGATAGAGTATTAAATTATTATTCCTGGACAGCGGATGAAAGTTACGATTTCGACGTGGAGAGAGGGCAAAAGGGCAGCATCCCGGAGAAACCTTCGAAGTCGTAATGTATCTCGCGCGCGTACGAGACAAAGAAACGATTAAGAATAAAAATGTTTTACCGACCTCCAATGCTAAACTTATGACGAACTGTGATCCGAATGTAGAAGAGAACAGGGACAGAAACCTGCAGAAACCTAAGACAAAGGAGGAAATAATACGTTCCACTTCCGGCGATAAGCATCATTTCGTGCGGGCAGATGGGTAATTGGATTGTCCTCCCTTCATACATTTCACTTTTATTACCGGTGAATACAGCTGGTAGCGCCAGCCCGAATCAGCCTGACACTCGCGATTAGAGCCACGAGGAACTTCGGCAAGAGGGATCTTTTATGCGTTCTCTCTCCTTCTCTCTGGGAGATAATGGGAAGTGCATTAACCATCGCACGTATTTGAGAAGCGTGCTTCCATATTCCCGATTCGTCTAATTTTGTCTTCTCTTGTATTTTCTAGTACCGAAATAAGCGCGTTTCGTACAGAGAACATTATTTACTGAAGCGAAAAGTTGACGCATTTGATTAATAATAATAATTGATATAACTAATATGCACAAAAATAAATAAAAATGTAAGTTAAAAGAATAGATATTTTTCTGACAATGAACAACAAATGAATTACATCGTTCAAGAGAATCAACTCATGCATTATGAACTTTAACTTTTCTACTGGAGACAGAAAAATTGGAGAAAATGATAAAAAAAACCGCTGGCGGCAAGTTTGCACGGTCTCCGCGAACGATCGCCTTTCCGTGTTACCGCAAATTGTAAGACGTGGCGCGGTCACGTGCGTCTTTCTCGTATTCGTGCAAAAATATATACATACTACGTAGCTCGCAACTCGCATCGCGTTGAGTCACGCCACTTTCTTGTTTCGCAGTCAGAATAGGGAGTCACGCGAGAGTTCGCAACTGTGTTCGGCTTTGGAACCGCGGCAATAGTTTGTCGGGGCCTCGCGCCGGGAATTCGATGTTCTCCCGCTTCTTGCGCGTTGCCGCATCTCTCTCGCGCGCGTATGTCATGGAATTTCGAGCCACGCGGCACAATAACTTTGGCCGATGCGAGGCGGAAACGGGACTCCCAGGATGCATCATTTTGCGGGACCTCCTATCGCGAAGCTACCGCATCACGCCTTTTTATAAAGAGAAACGTGTTATGGAATCATGTACATACATGTCGCGAGGTTGACAAAGATGTACTTTGTACAACGTGCAACTGCAAAAAGTCGGCTACGTGATATTTTTTTCGCGAATGAGACACATTAAATCGGACGAAGATGAATAGATTTACATGCAAAAGCCGCGATCACTTTTTTCGCATATTTATATTGACACTTCGCATTTCATGTTCGAGTTATATTCCGCGGATATATTTATTTTAATGAGAGAAAAACAGAATAAATAACTGTGCTTTTGCTAAGGTCCAAAGAGACTTTTCCGCGCCAAGAAAAAATCTTTTGCTT
The DNA here is from genome assembly GCA_014825475.1 of Pseudomyrmex flavicornis. Taxonomy (NCBI): domain Eukaryota; kingdom Metazoa; phylum Arthropoda; class Insecta; order Hymenoptera; family Formicidae; genus Pseudomyrmex; species Pseudomyrmex flavicornis. The sequence continues at coordinate 32,912 of QVNW01000543.1, forward strand.
TTGCTAAGCAAGTTGCTTGAGATAATCGGCGATCAAGTACATGTGACCAATCCACTTCCACGACGTTGCTCTCGACAAGAACAAACGACATCGTTCAAAATGATAGATGCGGTCGAGCGTCGCGCGGAGTAATATTGTGTATGTGTGTGTGTGTGGCTCTATATATTTTAGATAAAACACGTTTATGAACAGATCGTTGCACGCGTACATACTTTTGTGTCCGGTGAAGCAATCATGTCATACGAAAAGATTAGCGAGTGTTTGCATGCGATTGACGTAAATTATTACAAGCGGATATTTATTCGTGTGATAAATTTGAGATACGAACGCTTTTCATGTATAGAAGCTTATATAGAGGTAATATATATTTTTATTTGTCAAAAACAGATTTGATGGTCCAGTAAACCAACGCGTGTTGCGATAGGATGTAGCAAGTAATTAACCAACTTCTGGCGAGTTTATTGCACGTGACGTGAGCTCAGACGAAAGCGTGTGTAATCGAATCCCCACCGGATAAATCTCGGTTTCAAAGTCATATCAAGCGAATTAATCCGCGAACGTACGCGCGCAGTTTCAGTTTCGAGTCCGCACTGATGGCTTCGGCCGGGCTGTTAATTAATCGCCCTCGCGCTCGCCGGTGGGCAAAAAAATCCGCGATAAATTGAGCCGAGAGCAGCCAGAAACTTCATTTTTTTCTTCTTATATGCGCCATACGTCACCATAAGCGTCGAGCATATTTCCCAATTCGTTCGGGTCGGAGGTGAAAAAAAAATCCATTTCATCGGCCGGCAGTCGAATACGCGATAAGTCAGACGAGAGAAATTATGCTACGTGTTCCTGCTTCGGAACGGGGCTTCATTAAAAGTGTAACCTACATACATATACCGCGCTATCCTATAATACGGCGAGAAAATTATATTCAAAATCTCCTGAATATATATTCGTAGAGATCCGGTTCGTGAATATAATGCGATACACATTTGATCCACCGCTAAAAACGACACGATCGTTGTGGTTTTTATTTCAAATGTTATACAATATAATTTCACTCTTATAGAATTAGTTCTAATTGTTATGATTATTGGACGCTATTTTATTTTGTATTTATTGTGTCAAACGTGTGGACAATATTTTTTTACAGTTAGGATATCACTCAAAATACAATTTTGGTTCTTTTTTCCTTTTGTGAGAGAAATACATCGTGCGACGTGATTTTAAAGAGTTGTGTGCTCTAGTTTGTGCCTTTTGCGAACGGGATAAAAAATGAAATGAATTAACGAAGTGTCAGAGGAAAATGTATGACCGCGACGTGTCGCCGTGTATCTGCCGCGGCTTGAGAGCTATGCTTTCATGTAAAAATTGCGCGCACCACTTTAACTTATCTCAGATTGGTGGCCGTGTTTGGTTGAAATTACAATCTGCATAATATATATATATTTTTTTTTAATTTCACACGGTAAAGCAATACTACGATCTGGTTGGAAACGAAACTGAATCATCATTTTTAGGTTATCAAACTCGTATATTATTGGTATAATTCATTTTCCGATTATTGCTGACCTATTGAGCTGACAAAGTGTATTTACACAATTGAATCGCGTCACGTTATAGGATTTAGAAAATGAAATAATTTTAATAACACTTTAATTATGTTTATCTTAATTTTTTCCGTAAATTGCTTATTGTTTAAATTAACTTTCTGTTTTTAATCAATTCTTACTCAGAAAACTCATTTTATCAAAAAGTTATAAAATGTTTACGAAAATACGTGTATTGAAAACCTTGTCGTTTAATCCCGACTTATAAAAAATCACTTATCTCAACACTTTCATAACAATCTATAATAGCTTGTTCTTTTATGTCGCAATATCTTTGTGCTGATCAACCGAAAAATCATTGATAGCATACTTTATCCGCTTTCAAAAGTTTGCTCCTCGAAATGTGGAAGGTCTTTTTAAATAAAGTACTTTAATAATCCTGAGGATATAGTCGAGAAAAGCGACATCGACTTGTTATTACATCCTCAACAAGATTTAAAACGCTATAGAAGACTTGTCGTTCCCGAGCGTATAGTTTTCGAACACCTATAAAAGAGCTCTTACCGATGAGAATAATTTATTTAATTCTCGCTTCAGGACATTTCCGGAAAATTGGAAATGTTTCGCCGACATCGTCGATTTATCTTTCTCGAAAGCGTTCGCGGAATATAATAGAAAACTGATACAAAATAATGTTAGATGCTAACAATCTACCATTTCTAAAAACAATTTTATAATCATGAAACTTTAAGTACGTTACTGTAAATATATAAAATTACAATGCACAAATGCAAATTATAAATTAATGTTAATAAAATAATAATATAGTTGAAGTAATACTTAAAACTTTTCCTAGTGCTATGCTATTTCAACACAAAAGAGTTTATTCTCAGTAACTAAAGTAATTCTTTGGCACGAAAGAGATCTCTTCCGCTATGTAAAGTTCAACCCTGATCCCGTAACTTTGATTTATTGACTGCAATCCCGAATTCTTTTCGTTCAAGTTCCTCGTCGACATCAAGCCGATGACAGATAAGGGAAATCGCGAGGAAGTGAGGCGCCGCCATTCGCTCGCTATCAATCTGAACAAGTTCTCCAAGTGATCTGAACGAATATTCCTCGTATCTTCTCAAGTAACCGGCTATTTCGCCCTCGCTCGTGCAATCCAATTCCTCGCGTGCATGCGAGAAACTGTTCAAAAAATTTCATTGGTCAGCGCAAACCATAGGGATATCGTGTCTGTTCGCGTTTTTCGTTTATTTCGCAGTCAGCAGTATCGATAATTGGCCTTTCCGGATCTCTGGCTTCTCTCCGCGAGCTTACAAAGCGTGTAACTACGATCTGCTACAACTTTCAGATTTTTTTATATAATTTCAATATGAAAAGTTAAAAAATACATCAAAATACAAAACCATTGTTAATGTTTTTATTAAATTAAAAGATATCATACATTGAATGTATTTTAAATGTTCATCTATAAATATGCATTATAAAATAACTCCTATACTCGGTAGTCGAAATGGAAAGCAATTGTCAAAAGTTTTCACGCCTAGTAACAGATAACCACTCTGCAAAAGTACATGCCGCACATCAAAAGTTGACAAAATAGAAAGACTATTTACGTTACGTATATGCGCGTAAATGCAGTTGAGGCGCGCTAGCTCTATGCACATACATCTACATACTAGCACTTTATATTTTTACTTTCGCGGAAATAGCAAATATTTAAGATGAGCTTGTTTGTCTTCTCCGATCTATGGCCTACATTTGTGCCTCCTCGTTTAAACTTGTTGAAAAGACACGCATATATTTTTCGATAATCAAAACTGCCATATTTACTATTGGAAATTGCAGTATTTCATATAAAGATAACTACGCGAGAGACTTTTGAAGTAGGAAATGAGTAGAACAAACTCAACAAGCAAGAATTATAACTTAAACATTATATTATCGTTTTCTCACAGGAGAAGTTAAGAATCAGGAAATATACTAAGATTTCTTTTCAAATATTTTTTAAGATGCGTTTTTCATTTACGCAGATACATCGTCTCGGATTTTGCGAGCTTATATAGCTTACGCAATAAAACTTCGCACTTAAAATTATGCTGCAGCTTCCCCGATCTCAATGACCAACTTTACGAGAATATCCGGAGCTTCTTCCCGACTGAAATAATACTTGCTTGCGATATCGAGCGAACGGGACGCGCCCGCGCTCTTAGTACGAACGTAAAGCAACTCTCAGCGACCAAAGGGGAAAGAATTGAATTATCCGAACTTGTGCATGTGCCGCGCGCTCGCTGCTATCGCGTTTACACGATACACGAAAGTCGCGTGCACAAAGTTCATCTCCCGAGCGAGGCGAGCAATCGTGTTAAATCTCCGTGAAAACTCCAAAAGAACATATTCACAAACTCGCGTCTTTTCCGGAAAAAGGCGTCTAATTTTCATAAAGAACCTCAATTTATGGGACAACCTAGATTCTAACAGACATTCTTGCAACGATGTTCCAATGTTCCTACGCTTATCCTTCTCTCTCGTTCTCTTTCTTCCTCTCTTTTTCTTATATCGATATTTCATTTCGCGGAAATGAACACAAACCTTATTTATCTTGTGTAACCAACGGAAGTCGCAACTACTGCAAACACATTACTCTTTTGAATTGTAATTAAAACAACAAATTTGAATAAAGGGATTATCTTTTTGAAATAGCGTCATCGAATAAATAAAACGCACCACGTGCATATTTCAGACGGATGTATTGTGTTCAATATATCTACAGAGAGCGTTATACATACGAGCTGCATTCTCGTTCGCAAATGGGTTAAGCATAATGGTATTTCAAGATCAGCTGCGGCGTAATTGCGAAGAGTTTCCACGTAAATCGGGCAAAATATGTTTTCCAAGCCAGCTTTACCTTCACGCGTCATGTTGCTTACTCCGCGCAAATGAAAATTTTACTTTCCGAGTCTGTCAAGGTTCAACATTCAACATTATAGACGCTTTAAGGTCAGATGAATATTGAAATTCTCATTATTCGCACGGCCTCGAACGAACAGAGTATAGTTGCGTCGACGGACATAATTAAAAGTTTCTAAACTAGCGAGTTAAATTATGAATACGCGCTGCGTCACTAGGCGCATTCCGAGTTGACCAATTAAATAGATAGATTGCAGAAGTCGCGTCCCACAGGACTTGATACTGAAAAGATATACCTATTTATTTTGTTTTATATTAAACTATATTATACGTTTCACATCTCGCAAGATTGCGATAATTTACGTTTCAACAAACAAACAATCATCACAGACCTAATATAAATTCTGTTTTTCTCTGCCGCAACACGGAACTTGAAAAATTGTTTCCTCGGAAAAAAAATTTTGATAGAGTATGACGGATAATGATAAATACGAAGTGCAGAAGTCATTCAGTACGCTTGTACTTGTTGCAATTTCCGAGACTCTTGCTTTAATAACTCGAACCGTAATATTAACAATACAGCTTTTCGACTTAGGAATAAGTTCCTCGTAACTTTTGATTATCCGAGAATGTTTTAGAGTTGTTCGGCTTCCGATGGGATCGTTAGACGTTGGTAACAAATGAGACTAAATGTAGGTCAGAATCCGGGTTAGGTTCTTCATTTTTCAACGCAGTTGGGAGGCGCTTAACGTCATGAATCTCTCCGGCGTCGGACAAACAGGGACAGACGCGATTTTCCGCAATTAAACAAACCGAAATGAATATGAAAAGGGTGTTAACTGGAGCAAAGTTTTTACGGGAATGGTTACGTCGGCGTGCCTCAATTCTACAAATTATTCTACTTTAAAAGAGACGCACGAAATTCACTTTTGCTTGAATTAAATATCCCGATCCTCGTTCAAGACTATCTAATAAACTTTATAAAAGATGCAGATCACAACATTTTGTAACTTCAACAAACTCGGCGTCGAGGAAAGATTTTCATTATTAATTTTTTTTTATAAAATATTTAAGAAGACGCAGGATTATACACACTATTTTAGACAATGTTAAAATATTTATATCTGACGATGATGAAATATTTATATCTTGTATATATTTTAAAAGAAAAATTCATTTTTTGCTATATTTTCCCAATATACGCTCGTCAAAAAAAAAACAATTATTTTCTTAGTTAAACAAAAACTCTCATCTCGCGTTCGTTAACGCGCGCGCGCGTGTGTAGTAAAAATCATAACAGCTGATACTAAAAAAATAATATATTTCCCACACATATATATATAATTCTTCAGGCTCTTGTTTCAAAAAGTAACAGTCTTATTACATATAAATATTTTATAATGAAATATGTTCACTTTGCGACAAAAAGAAGGCTCGGAACGCCTCTGTTTATTAAAAAATCTACCATCGCAACGACGCGTGCAAGGCAAAAAAACATTGCTGGCGGCTTCTTCATGTTCTTATTCCAAACAATAACAGTGTCTTATTACATGTCAATAGATATTACACGATGAAATAGGTTCACTTTATCACGAAAAAAGTCTCGGTACGTTTCCGTTTTTAAAAAATCAATATTGCAACGACGTGCGAATTGATAAAAAAATGTGAGTAAACGAGAAAATAAAACCAAATCGTATTATTTGCTAATATTTCCAGTAAATAATAGAAAGAAAAGTCTCTATGTATATGTATATTGCAAATATTGAATCTATCTTTATATCTTTGTTTAAGAAAAGTTTATTGCTCTTCTTTTCTCGCGGTTTGATTAGATAATCAATGCTGGTCCCACTGCGGTTGAACATCGTAATTGGTTTGTCACAGCTTAACTAACTACCGGATAAAGTCACCGGTAACGCCGGCATTTAAGCAGGGCTTACCGCTACGAGGTGAGACGAGATGTTTACTGCTAATTGCGCGGCTTCGGACTTTCGATTTACTCGGATTTATGTCACAAACATAGAAAAAAACAGAGCGTTAAAAAAATTGTTTTCCAATTTTGGGTAGTGCGCAATCGTCCATTTTTTAGCACATGTGATTGCTCGGTGAAAATCGAGAACATGGTAATTCTTTTTCCAATCTGACAATGGAGCGTAGAATCTTTGATGAATGTACGTAGAATCGATTGTTTCTTAGGAAAACGTTCAATTTCACATATTTAGTTGTATTCTTGCTTACTTTTTAATATTAAAATGTTTTCGTACACTTTAAAACAATATTTTTCTTCACATTTGCATCTTTGCGTGCAAACTGACTTTCACTTAGAAATTTAATTTAATAATATTTTAAACTTTGACTTCTCCTGCACTTTCAAATTGTATATAATTCACAAAAGTTTAACGCTAACAAATCACGAATGATTTTTCAGCAAATTAGTTAAAGATGAAGTTTCTTACTTGTCGCGATTCTTTAAACTCTTGATTTAGATAAAGAAGAGAAATGCTGGCTTTTCCAATTATGGAAGGAGCGAATAGAATGTATGATAACGCCGTAATATAAATAGTTGGTAGCGTGCCAGGTGAGTTAATTGCTAGATCAGCGGTCTACTTCCGTTTGTTTCACCGTGAGCTTGGCCGAGTTAAATTTTTCTTGGCAAGAGACACTTAAAGCTCAAGCAAGGTATTTCTGTTTAATGCCCGATGCGTGCGCGCGCATTCAGATCTCATTTGCGCGATTAAATCTTGCGCTTGGCACGCCATGAGAAACGCGGGAAGTTCTTTTTTTTTTTTTTTTTCTTAAAAAAGGACAACATACGCGGAATGCATGAACATAACTCTGCGGTAAAAGAAACGGAAAGCAATTCACAGCAACTGCATTCGTTGACACGTTGCGCGTGTCATGCAAGTTTTTTTCGTCCTCAGAAAGACGGGCAAGATCGGATTTCGTCGAATGCTGAAAGACTTCGCGGAATCATGTAAATTCGCGTGATGAAATTTGGGTCGATGTAATCCGCAAAACGAGGATCAAATCACGCGGAAACTACAGTGACTCATACATTATTATTATAAAGAAATAATGAGTTAATTTAAAACAAGTCAGTTGAATTGTATGTCAAATTTGAGTTTATTTTATTTATTCGCAAACTTACGTCTTGGGACTTTAACAGTTACATTTGTGCATTTAATCATGTTTGCAATCGCTTTTTACCGACATGCACTCACTTCATGACATATCGACCACAGACGTCACCGTCATCGTTTCTCTTGTCCCGTCATGACTCTCGTGGCCCTGAGAGGACTCATCCGAGGGTCGACGGTGAAGCAATTGAGGGTCCACGACGAGTCTGACGTTGACGGTGCTCTTCCACCACCTGTACCATGGCGACACCTGGTCCTGAAGAAGGAGAGACAAATGTGAACGAGCGGAAAGAGAGAGACAGAGAGAGAGGGAGAGAGGAGAAGGCCGCCTCGCGGCTGCTCCTTTTCCCGCCGATTTAAATTATCCGGGCAGTTTCAGTTGTCAGGGGCAAAGGGCAGTCCACTCGATAAATCAGGCTCGAGTGACGCGCCTCGAGTGCCCTCCGACGAGAAAAAGAGAATGGGCGAAAGAGAGGCGAGGTGTCCGATCGCAGGCGGGAGATACGTAATCCGGAAAGTGGTGCGTATTCGCGATTATTCTTAATTAAACACGACGTCCAACGATTTCGATTCAACTGCAGCGATTTACGGCGCGACGAGTCCGATAGTTTTATTTAAAACTTCGCCCCGTCCCATTCGATCGCCATTCGTATCGAGAGTGCACTCCGCGTGCGTTCCGCTGCTTCAAAGCAATTGCGAGATCTTCCGCGAGGATTAATGAGAGCGTTCGGCGACGCGCAATTTGTTGGCCTGAATCGTCGGACGAAATATCGCACGCCAGACGAATCATCTCGCTCGCCTACTCTTACTTACTTAGGTATAGCTCCTGCAGCGCCTCTGGTTTCAATAGTACAGCAGAGGCGTTAAGCGGCGTGAATAATTCTTCTTGGGATCGAAGGCGCACTTTGTTTCAGCCGAAATAATGTATTATAGATCTTAGTAGCTGATAAATCTTTCGATTTATCGACGACATTGATCTGCGCCGTATCGAGAGAATATACGTATACTACGTGACTAGATTGCCGTATATATTCTGAATAAGCTATAGCTTTGTCGCCAAAGGATAGTTACGATAATGCAGATGTTAATTGTGCTTTCATAATTAATGCGCGTACACATAATAATGTGAAAATTTTCAATTCAAGTCAAATTTAAAAGAACTTTTGTAATAAAAATTATTTTAAGTTTATTACAGAATACAATATTCAGCAAGTACGAAAATCTTTTTATTCTACTTTACATAATTATGTGAGAAAATGTCAATAACGATTATCGTAGCAACAACTCTAGTTTAACTTTTGCTGACGGATTTTATGGTAATTAACTATATAGATGGAAATTTTATGAGAGCATTAGCAAGCATTTTAAGACACATAAACGATCGCCATAAATATTCGCCATAAACGGCTCCGAACGGAACTTTCATTTAATTCGCCCACGCTATAAAAATTATGATCTTTATCTCAGAGATAGAAGAATACAAATCAAAGTTAAGGAAACCGTATATCATAAATCATCGGCCGTATATGGTAAATGTTCGAAAACAAAGTCACAAATTTCGGTGCAAGTTCTAATTATCAGGAGCAAAAACTGATTTTCTGATAGCAACGTTTTTAAAATATCATAAATCCTAAAAATCTCTCCGCAAAGAGGGAATGAACGTAATCTACCCTAAAGATATTTTCAGAGCAGAAGATTGTTAACCGCGTTTCTGGTTTGCTCAAAGTGCGCGTCACGTAGCTTGTACACACCGCGTATATTCTTTTCATATTAGTGTCTTTTGTGCTTTTCCGGCTATGTACAGTGTGACCTGACACGTTTGTTCTGAGTTGTTCCCGGTGCGATATCTGCACATTTGAACGCTCCCGCTCACTTGTTTCACCTTTGCAACTCGTCTTAATGCGTCCGCCCGGAGCAAACGTCGCTATCTGGACCGGCGGGATCGCGCCGCATAAATATAAACCGCAGTACAACGTCGTACTGGTCGCGACAGAAAGTCGATGACCCGAGAGGGTTCGAGCTGATGTAAGTTATGTCCGGTACCACGTCGATGAGTGTTGCCGATCGAAAGTGTCGTGAACGTTGCGTTTCTACATTCCTCTATCTCTAACAATAAGTTACAAGACGTATTTCGAACAGATACATCCTCTAAAAAATGTTATGGTATAAATAAATCATCGCGCTCCGCATTTGTGACCATAGTATGGACCAAACTGAGAAATATGATCACTGTTTCAAACTCGAACGCGTCAGTAGATTTTAAATTATGAGTATTATATGTTATATGCCATATACAGCTTTGATTTATACGTTTATGGAACAGAACATTTATGCATGACAGAAATGTACTTTTTATTAAAAAAAATTATAAAAACGATCTTTTCATTTCATAATATGTAATATAGTATTTACTCTATTAAAATAAATTGGTAAAGGTTATATCATTAGATTTATCGCATGCTCTCGAAACTAATCTCTACTTGCTGGTACTTAATTGCAGGAGCACATTTGCTAGTCCCTTACATCCTAAGTCCCTTATATTTTGTATCGTCAGCGCGAAACGATAATTTGGCAAAGTTAACTTTTGATGAGATAATCCGTATAAATTTTACCAATACTTTGTAAGTTTCGAAATATTCTGATAAAATATTAATTTGTAAATGTAAAATTATAGATTTATCTATCTCTCTCTATTAACATATGTACGTACATGTATGTATATATATATATATGTATATATATGTACATATGTATATATTATATGTATACATAAATAATGTTACGTAATTAAATTAATTAAGTATTTATAATAAAACAATATCAATTATTAGTTATATTTATAACTTATATTAGAGAGAGAGAAAAAGAGTTATATTGGTTATATTTCAACGTCTCGCGCTAATTAACACACTGAATTTTATCTATCATATTTGTTGCACATATGTTACATACTTCTATTAAACATGAATCTCATAATCCCAAATGATTTTGCTTAGAGAAATCACAATAATGTTAAATGTTTTACAGAAATTAAATCTTTTAAATTAAATTGTACTTTATCATTTTTATGAAATGCAAGTTTCTGAAATAACATTGACAGCTTATTGTTATAAGTGAGAAGAGAACATAATTACCCTGCCGAGTAGGTAAACCGTGGTAATGTAACCCAATATTACGATGGTGAGGAAAAGCCATATCGCTCCTCGAGTCCAAAGCTTAGAAATTCCAATTTTTTTTCCTTCAATGATAAAGTACCGCATACCTGCAAAGTTACAACGGATAACAAGTATAGTACTAGTTCGCAGAAGTAGCACGCTTATCAGGAAGAAGTGAGACTCTGGGGCTTCGTCAACGCACGTACGATCTGAATTCTTTTTTCCGAAAAGAGCACATCTCGTATCGCTTCGTACATAATACAATACAATATTCTTTACGATAAAAAAGAAAATCGGAATAAAGAAAACTTTACACACAAGTATTTATGTACATAATTTACGTGCAACTGCAAATGGTAGTTAAATATTTAAAAAAATATAAAAATGTAACATTAAAATATAAAAATATCTTGAGAGAGCATCTTTTAACAGAAACATCCAATGCCTCACGAAACGATAACTACGTTCTACTGAATGTTTCAACTTCTTCAGATCTGTCAAATTTGTTTCAAGATATATCGAATGAGTTCGAGAAATATATTTGCGGCGTACTGCGAAAAATATTGGAAAACTGAAAAGTTCCTTGGTCATTTCTTGACGCAGTCAAGCACTTTATTCGTTTTGCCATGTAACGAGTGACGAATTTTAGTTATATAAAAAATTGACTCACCCAAAAGACATACCGCAGTCAAACCCGCCGTAACAATCGTAAGTAATGTTAAGATCAATAAGTCTGATTCTATATTCCTACGATTTCGTGGATGGCTGATCCATATCCTTAGAGATTCTGGCCTGCAGGTATCCATAAAAATGATAATTACGAGTGGCTGGATAAGTCGTTAAGATAAAACTGAAAAAATTTATTCTTCAGGAGGGTCACACGGCGAACAAAGTACTTGCGTTATTAAATTACCTAACATAGTTATTTTAAAATTACAACATAAAGAAAAAGAGAGAGAGACACTAACATGTATTAAAAATTAGAATTGTACGTAAAAATAAAAAAACGTAAATTTAAAGTAAAATTAATGCTTTTAGGAGAAACGTCATGTTGAAATTTATTTATTGTCTGCACTTTACTCGTATTGTAAATTAAATTACGTAAAATTGACGTATATGTTGTACGTGTATTTTTACGACACAAAAATCAGAGTACACGAAAACTGCGTACTTTATCACGATTCAAACAGTTCAATAGATCACATTTGAAGTTCAGGTTAACGTCAATTTTGACCTGATTTGTCGAACAACAAGAAAACAAATCGCGCAAAAGGAAACAACAAAAGCAATTCATCGAAAACAATTTATCGCGGAACGGAGAATAATAGATGCGGTACGGCGCGGTGAAAAACGAAATAGGAAACGCGCTTCGCCGGTGTGCGAGAGATCGAAGTGCATTTCAAGAGCTCGAATTACATCCGGCTTGAAACTGCGCCCTCTCCGCAGCGTTAACCCGATAAATATAATGCTCACCATCGATAACGAGGCGTCTCCACGGCATTGAAGTAGTAACGGCACAGTTCGCAGTAGGTTCGACACGACTGATTCAGCCACCGTTCCAGACACGACAAGTGCACATAAGCCAGCGTGCCCTTGCATCTAAAAGAGATACGTAAAAATCGCGTATATATCACGTCGTAATATCGCAACGTGATGCTACTGGCAACGCGATCGTAGAAACACATCACGCGATTTTATTGTACATACGAGATCACAATAGTAAGAAGATATGGAACGTATATACGACAATTACACGCTTCTTTATGGAAATCGGGATTTTATTTCGGTCTTTTAAAAGTCGCAAGAGCCCGATGAATTACGTCTAGACAGCAGTTCGAGACGGGATTGTAAGGGATAAAAGCTAAGTAGCTTCGTTTCTTCTTTTGCTGCGCATTCGACTACATTCGTTCGATCGTTTTCAAGCGAATGTAAAGGATGTAGTTCTGTACTTCTAATAGCGATTCGTACAATATTAAGTTTCGTTTTGTCTTTAATTTTTAATCGACTTATAAAAAAAATGATAATCTTCTTTAAATTTGTAAAATCTATAGTGAGAAAACAATTATCCTTAATTTGATCAATAAATATGCTACTAAATTTTAATTTTTTTTGTTTTTATATAAAAAACATCTACATTTAGACAAGAGATATTACATCTGTTCATTCGTGTTCATGCCAGAGTCGTCATTATTACACGCTACATCATCGCGGAATGCATTCCGCTGCCGAGAACATAAGAAAGATGAGTTATTGCCGAGTCTACATTATTTTCGTCGCTTCGAATCCCGAACGCCTATGGCGCCAAAGTACCATTCGGATTAGAAAGGATTTCCGTAAGTTGAAGAATTATGAAGGTAAACGCTCGAGAGATTTGCAGCGGGTCGGCTCATTCCGCGCATTCTCACTACGTTTTCACGTAGTTCTTCGAGCACGACTTGTGTGTCCTTAATCGCCGGGACACGTTCCTCGAACTATTCACTCATTTACGTCTTCGCGCCGTTTTCTCGACGGACCGTAGTTGAGAAAGGGAAAGGCAAGAAAAAAAAGAGAGATAAGTTTTCTTCTTATAAGACGTCTCGCCTCCGTCCGACCCCTCTTCCTTCTTAATACGATCTTCCATTTCGCAGCCAACGCCGAGAATTATGCGACTACGTGAGGTCGATTTTCGGTATCAAGCCGATGTGTACTTTATTCGACGATAAAGTCACGACGTTTTGCTTTGTCAGTGGCGTTAAACGATCATTGTTTACCGAGTTAATCTTGTTATTATAAACAGCTCTGGCAAACTATCGTGATGAGCTCTCCGTGTCGTTCTCGCTTCCTTCGTCTGATGTATGCAGCGACAGCGTCCAAATTAGTCCAAACGAGATATAGATGAAGTGAAGTGAGCGAGTCCCGAACTGCTGCTGTCATGTAGCTACAGAAGCTAGACGATTTCGAAAACAAGTTTGTGCGTCAAACTCTCATCAAGTTGGTATCATGCGATTTGAATGTTCTTTATGAGAATGAATTACAAGCGATAATCAAGGATGTAATTTTTCTTATAATAATTTAACTCCAATTCATCCATTGTGCGCACAGAAGAAATTGCGAGTAAAATATGTGGAAAATGTTTTTACTGTAGAATTTTGCACAAAGAATTATATTACAAACACCAATTAATCCTACAAACATATAAGCATTCTGTAGAAACGCGAAAAGTATAACAGAATATTTCTCAACAGATGAAAATATGTGATATAATAATCACGAAACCAACTTTCTTCTTTGTTTTTTTTTTTTTTTTTTTGTTATGCAGTATAGCGCATTGAAACAATTCTCTTTTACATGATTTGCTCGCCCTGCGGCATCATAAACTTTTCCCTTTGGCAGCATGACGGTATACACGGGACGATGATTAGCCCGCGCATATCCGACGAAACAGTTATCGTCCAATGAAATTTATGCTGCTTTTCTTTCGTGGTGCGATTCGCCGCAAAGTATGACTGCCGCGTTATGACATCAGTTTCGCGATTGTTCCGCCAAACAATGCGAGGTATGCAGCAGAATTCGGAATACTCCGTCAGCGTCGAGTGCGATATAAGGAGCGATATTAAAACGAGGAATAATTCGCGAACGACCGTCGGGAAAGTTGCCGGCAGTATCGCTTGAAAAAATTTCCACAACTCAACTTCCGATAATGAAACATTTTAAACAGTTCAACGCGCTTGTAGCATCCAAACTGCACACATTTTTTTTAATATTTACTACTATCTACAGTCTGGAAACGCAACTTCGTTCTTTCATTAACAATCGTGAAAATATATAGATTTTGCGGGGAAAAGTTTTCATACATACATATACATGCATAATTTGCAACGTAACGAGATTATTGTGTGTGATAACATGCATGATAGATGAGTGAGATTAATATTCGCATGGAAAGAGTTCTCTCCGGTTTCCATTTCCCGCGGAAAGGTGCGCGAGGATAAGAAAACAGATTCGCTTACACTCGGGAGTTCCCCTGCGTCTCGCAAGATCGAGTGCTCGCACTCTTGAATGCGAAGACACGCGTGCATTTGGCAGCGAATCTTCTCCATAACTGCAGATAGTTCCACCACCACGAGAGGTAGCGTTTCGCTCTCACATATATTCTACTCTTCACCGTAAATAATCGATCGCGTCAAATTCGTGATGATTCATGCGCCGAGTCGGCCAGATTTCTCGTCGGATGCGACGACGGCGTTTACCACGCGCGGTACGAGCGTCTAATGTTGCCGTGGTAACGCGAAAAAGAAATGGGTCACAAGATATAAACGTAGCACGTAGTTGGGAATTCTCACAAGGTCCTCGTGAATTAAGTCTCCCCCACGAGCACGAAGAGACGCGGCTCGGGTCGTTAAGTTGACGAGCAGTGGTGGGTGCCTCTTGTCGCGAGAAACGATAAGGGCGCGAACTGCCGAAGTGAAGTTAAGTAAAATCATCGCGGGGGCTGATGGAAAGTAAACGCACACGTGCACCTTTAAAAACCGAATTGAAAGATGATCTAATTGGGTCAGTTCCTCGGTTTTCAGAGACTATAAAAAAGACTGTTCGTGACCGGGAAAGAAAACAGAATTATGATTAGTCACTGAGGAACATTCGTTAGAGCGAAATTTTTTTGCTTCTTCCAACTTCGCGAGACTCCGGCTCTCTGTGATATCTAAACTTAAACGAATGACAGAGTACCAGCAGAGTTTCCGAGTAATGAATCAAATCAAGATATCCTAAATGTTCTTAGCACTTTCCGAGTATATACCAAATCCTCCCGTGATATTTCAGCCGTGATCGACTGACATGAGATGGTCATCACTTAATAGAGCTTTAACGCTAATTAATTAGCGCCTGTCTCTGCTGCTTGCGCGAAATTAGCATTTGTCGCTTAGAGTGTGATAGATGAGGAAGAACAGACTATTGAGAATCAGAGCAATTAATACTATCTGTTTTATATAATGACCTAGGTATATATAACTGTGTTTTTTATTATTAAATTTATTGCTAATCGACTGTGCCACTTATCTCAATTCAAGGTTTTAAATGTATTTAACAATGTGACCAATAATTGAGCTTCAAGTTAAAGTTTATTTTAAATAAAAGATCATTGAAATGAAATAAAAATAAAGATATTGTTTTACTTATATTTTTCTTTTCGTGTTGTAAAATAAATTTCGAACTAATAAAATTGCTGAATCGTTGTTCCTTAAAACGCGTAAAAAAACTATCTAACCGAATCCGCAGAATTTAAATATCACGATGCTGCGCCATTAATACATGAGCACTTTTCAAGTAAGCATCACATTTTTCTTGAATCCCATTAAGTATGAAAGATGGGACATTCGTAAGATGGCGAAATTCTATCCTAAATCCCGGACTGTAACTACGCGGCTGATATACACCGGTTTGCCATGGCGATAAAGTTTTCGAAATCGTAAATGCATCCTTTTTGCTGCTTCGCGCATGCATGCGCACGTTACAGTTGACTTTTTTCTCAAACTCGAAAGTTCTACTTTGTCTGTTTGAGGGAAGCAACACATATGTATGTGTATTTACAAGAGAACAAATATTTCAGCGTTAAAAGGGAAAATTGTGCATTTCACTCGTTTATTTGCGCTTAAAACTAGTGTTTAGATATGTTGACATAACAGTAACGTATATCTGCGATTGATAATTTTGAGCACATAGGGTAATGTTTATCATCTAAATTAATATATATGCTGATACAGTATGCCACATATATTGCAATATAATTAATTGAGAACAATGTATCCTCTATATTACATTTGATTAAATAATCAGTTAGTTATTATAATTATTACTATCTAATAATATGAGAGATATTTGTGATTTTAAAAAGCTGCTTCTTATTTGAGAATTGATAGTATAACGGTAGAATCTCAGCGGCATTAAGCAACTTAATAGAAGCTTATCGGTAAATCCGTTAAATTACGGTTCTTAAATTGGATCTCTACTTCGGCTTATCTTCAAATACATCTACACGAGTTTAAATGTCAAATTAATATTTTATTGTGCTCATATATTATATAATTCAAGTCAAATTTTATTTCGTCGTATCACTATATATAGTGACGCCTATAACAGTATTGTCATGGATGAGATTATTATTCCCCTACAATTTTATTTTTTCACTTTGTTTATTTCATCGTTTTACTCTATTTGCACCTGTTCAGGCATGTAAACCTTAAATGAGAGCGAGCGCATTTACCTACAAGGGGAAATAAGCGGTTCCTTCGGTGTGTTCGTGTGACATATTCGGCAAACGCTGGATCCAACCGAGATCAGGCTGCGGGTAAGCCGATGCTGTTGTCCAACGACCCCTGGAGACACTTGCTGCGTGTCGCGACCATTTAAATTGCAGGACGAGCCCTCGGGAGCCATGGTAGTGGCCGACGCCGGCATCGGCATGCTGCGCTCGTGATCTAAGTTAACTGTGGAACCAGAGAGGAGGATACACACCCGGTAGTGCATATGCATGATCCACCACGTACACGCGCATTATTTACACCCCATCCGAGCCGCGCCGGCCGGCCTTAAGCGTCTATTTTCAATACAGACCGATCGGAAATCTGATAATAGATACGCCAACGGTTGCCAAGCCCTCCTGGTGTTTCTATTCAATTATTATTTCGCAATTTCGAATTTGGTAAGACAAAAGCTCGATTTCATCCAAATGCGAATTTTTATATATTTTTAAATTGTGAGAAAACTCTATAATAAGAAATTTCTTTTGTAAGAAACTTGAAGAAAAAAATAAGTATTTAATCGTAATATAGTAATGAAACATTCCAATATTACATTATTAATATTAAACACATACACAAAAGACGATTATATTATACGTATTAAAATTAAAAACTTTTTCCAAGTTTCTGTTTTAAAATTTGTTCTATTATTTAAATTCTTTTGAATTTTTTTCTGTAATTATTTATAATCTTTAATACATCCTGGAATTTAAAATACAAAGTGTTATATTTTGTATGCATTGCTAGACCGATTTGGAAGGAAAGTTGTACATAACGCGGTGCATATGCATGAACGATCACGAGAGGAATTTCTGCATTCATTTATTCACTATGCCGATTTAAATCGAATTTATTTGAAGTTTCGACGTGAAATCTGTCGGCAGCTTATTGAAGTTGGCGAAGTTAGCGGTGACGTCCACATATGGACGCATTGGTTTTAGAACTCAGGAGATATCGCATTTAACAAAAATAACCCAAATATTTTTATGTGCAAAACTGTGCCTTTTTATATATATTATATATATATTAGACATACATCAAACTTTTTTAAATAATTTTGTTAAAATATCACTTAATATTTATTAATCTTCATCATTGTTCATATTTCTCATATTTTTCATTGACATTTAAATTAACTCTGCTTCAAGAACCTAACTTCTCAAAACACCGTATCCACTCTTCCCAACCAGCCCATCTAAAAGCTATGACGCATCGAGTCGAACTTTCAAATTTTCCAGCAAGAACTTGGCCGCATTTTCATGTACAAAATACGTTTAATTCCCGAGAATTTCAAGATTTCTCCAAGGATGCTGAGTGAGTGAAAATTTATATCATACCAGGCACTCTAACAAGACTCGTTCGCTCAACGAGCTCTT
The DNA here is from genome assembly GCA_014825475.1 of Pseudomyrmex flavicornis. Taxonomy (NCBI): domain Eukaryota; kingdom Metazoa; phylum Arthropoda; class Insecta; order Hymenoptera; family Formicidae; genus Pseudomyrmex; species Pseudomyrmex flavicornis. Next base: position 51,309 of record QVNW01000543.1, read on the forward strand.
TGATACGAAGAGGAGGTAAGCTCTCTTGTTCGTTCTCACAAGTTTTTCTATGACAATGGGACCGAACTTTAAACCAAGTCCTGCCGGCTGCGGTAATATTCGGATGAAGAATGCAAGCCATTGCAACACGCGAAACCTACCTACTTGCGTTTCCGACATGGCGAAAGTTTCCGCTACGATACATAACCAGCAATTTCTCCGTGAACAGAAGTCGCGGCGTCTTCCGATCCCGTAATTTCCGTTGAATTTATTTTTTTATGCAGCGCAACGCTACCGAATGCAAATGAGAAGCCGATCTAGGTAAACTTAACCAAATCGATGGTACTGACACTTCAAACGCGTGATGGTAATTTGACTCGTTTTCAACCGTTGTTTTTCTGTTTTGCAATTAGGGACGTTCATACGAGAGAAGCATCATTGTATTGGTTTTCGTTAATTAGATAAAATAATTAATACGAGCAGAACAGATATAAGCAAAATATAAGCACATTATACAATTATATAATTATGAATAGTATATATAATATTGAATTACATCGATATGTTGTAATTTGAAAATGCCCAAAATACTATCTACTTAACATCATATATTTTTACTTATATACATAATATATATATACGTTAATAAATAAAATATTTTGTTTGTCTTGTGTCCTCTAGTTTTCAAATAAATATTTAAAACTCACGAATGTGCTCTTCATAAGCGATGTATCAATAATAGAAGGCAGTAGTTGTTGTACCAAACAGAAAGTACCACAACGCAATGAAACATTAGCTCAAAATTGAAAACGGGCTGCTTGTTTGAGGTCAAAGCCGGATTTTTGTTGCCGAACGAGTAAAAACGCATTTCAATCGTAAATAAAAAATTCCGTGTGCTGGAACGCACTTCAATTTCGCCTTTCGTACGTAAATACTCGATCCGTCCAGCACGCTAGCTGCTTTTTATTGGATTTCTCAAACCGAAATTCCTTTCAAAGAAAATCTTTTAATATATAAAATTATACTAAAAATATTAAGAATATATAATACATATTGTATTATAATTTTTTTTATATACTGATTATGAAAACGTTTATGATTAAACTTCCTTTAAGACTATTTGCAATTTATAGAATACAAAGAGAAATGTAATTACGAAATGGCAAGACTTATATTAGTGGTTGTATCATAAATTCTCAAAAATTATTCGACATTACAAAACTGATCTCGGATAGTCTCCCGAGAGAAATTGAACAACGCATATTTTGCCCATTTCAGATTGAGATCTGGGCAAGAATGTCTCGAGCCACCGTGGCCCCGTCATAAGATTATGAAGATTAATTAACTGCAGAAACTGTGCTATGCACCTACGTCACTAAATTGAATCTCAAGCGGGTTCCTGATTTATGGCGCCACTGCATCGAAACTTTTTCCCGCGAAATGCCTGGATTTGCATCGCATTAAGATTCACGGTCTATCATTCACAAGGAAAAAGAACCTGCCGTTTGTACTTAACTTCTTCTTTCGAGGGCAATCTCGATCTTACTTCTTTTTAATTTCATTTTGTCGGAAATTTCTGTTTTCCACTTCAAGAGAAAAAGTTAAATAATACTTACGATAAATATAAAGACATTATTTTTCATGACAATTCAAATTATTAGGAATTAAATTAGAAAATGCGCGCGCTTTATTGTCACATATTAAGGCTACGTTTGGTGAGTGCGCTATCTGCGTTATTGCATCATATTATCTCGCTCATCAGTTGTAAAACAAAGATAGAGTGACGCTGATAGCGCTTCAAACGCAGCCTAAGTTTAACATTTTTGATTGCATAAAAGGTGTATTAGTGATAGAGAACCGCGGATGCAGCGGTAATTGGATTATGGTATTACAACTCATTCAATTTTGTTACGCAATTTAATTATCGTAATATGGTAATAATGTGACTATTAATTACTTTTCGCGTTTCGGTATAAATTAACGTGATACTCTAGGTCTCGATTGGCATTTAATAAACGAAGCTCCGACGAAATACAAATGGAATCTATAGGAGGAAGTATTATGAAGATTAATTTGTATTCGTTACAGTATGAAATGTGAAATTGTTCGCAAGTACAATAAACTTTCGACGTTTAGTAAATGAAAATTACGCAGTGCGTAATTCAATGATGCTCGGAGTGATCAACTGCCGCTTTTTAATTGCAAATCTTTTTTATCTAAATTTGCACATATTGTTTTATCTGCATAAGAATTTTTGGATTTGGTTTTTGTTTGTTTTATATTCCGATATAATGTCGCACAATAGCAAATAATTGAGATACACATGTCCATTAAGATACCAATAGCTTTTTCTTCATCGATTGAAGAAGATAGATGCGACAGTATACAATACATATCTTTTATGTCTTTTTTTTAATTTCCGAGAGGACAGAGAATTACACTTTCCAGTGTGATAAATAATCATCACTAACATTTTATAAGTTTTTGTAAATGTTTTTTATAACATTTCAAAATATATTTACCTACAAAATGTGAATAAATTGAGCATTTCAATGTCAAAGTTTTTCAATCGATTAACGTCAATCTAATTTATAATGTCAGCTATATTTATCGCGGTTAAAGCGGAGTGTTCTAATTTTATTTATAAAGTGTGACTATATAAATTCAAGCAAAAGTTATGACGTTATCGCAAAGAGATAAACGAGTAACATTCTATTTTAAGAAAACTTAGAATATATATAGACGATATTACATAATAGAAAGTAGCTTGTAAAAATAAAGCTTATTAATAATCCAAACTGTCTCCCTGTTTCTCTCGTCAAAATAAAAACTGTTTATGTTTTTAGAAAAACAATTTCGGATAGAAAAAAATGCTCGTACATCTTTATAAAGTTCGAAGATTTCGAAAACGAAGATTCTCGCGTTTGTAACCGTTCTTATCGATTCTGCCGCGTTTCCTCTATCGGCACTCAACGTGCGACACGCCGTCGTCTCCGACTGCATTTACTCGACATCGTCAGACATAACAGTTCGACCGAAGATTTCGTCGCGGAGAGAACTTTAAACCCCCTTTACAATCTGGATTTTGTTTTCGGCGTCGACCATGCAAGACGACACGCTTGGGAACCGCGAAAGTTTTCAGTCCACGAGACGCCATTCGCGAATTTTCTCTCTCTCGACGCAAATTTACCTTCTCGCCTCATCCCTTAGTGATGGTGCGTGCAGCGACAGAAAAACAAATACATTTTTCGTCCAAATAGTTCCGGTGACTTGACACTTTCGCGTTGTATACGTGGGAAAAGTTCATGTATCCGAGTCTTGGAGACGAAGAAGAAGCTTAGACGCAGTAAAGATGTTAACTAAAATTTATAATTCACGCTTTACTTTTACTATTTAGTAAAGTCTCTTGTCTACGAAAAAGATAATATTTGTTTTTATCCCAAATACGAGATAAAAAATAAAAAGTGAAAGTGACATTACCTTGCAGGAAACTGCAAAACATCCTGTACACGCACACCTCTCAGCCAAACGATTTCTCTTAATTTCGCGAGGCGACACCCGTAAATAGAGAGCAAACAAACGGATAACAGTCTTGTCGCGAGTCGTCGGACGAATTTAACGATGGGTCGCCACGCTAGCGGGGTATGTTAACTAAATTTTTCGCTTTTTTCTCTCGTTTTTTCGCCTCGGTGCGAAGTATGTGCCGGACTAACTAGATTCGTTGAAATCTGCGAAAATACCTCGGCGATAAAAATCGTAGTGGTAATAATAGGCACAAAAAAAATCTGTTCGATCAAAAAAGTGCAATGAGTGAAGCAAAAAAACTTTACCAACAAAATCAATTTGTAATGAAAATAAAAATCAATTTGTATAAAAATAAAAATTCATCATAACTTAAAAACGAAGCATTTACGCAAAACCCATATATAGATATAAATTTTTTAATGATAACATATAGCACCGTTTCGAATTTATGTCACTTATCTTTTTTTGTTATCGTTGTATATACGCACGCGCTGTACATTTATCATCTACATGTAAACAATAACATTTATTAAAGCTATAAAAACAGTTGACACGCTTGCCAGGCAATGAGAAATATTTTTATGTCTAGAAATATGCACTTTTAATTTTTAATGTACCAAAATAATCTGATACTTACCGTAACTCGAAAATTGAAAATTTATTGACGCTCGCAATTGAATTTCGAATTCTGTATTTTTTTTATTCTGGAAAAAGGTCGAATAAAAAAATTTAAAAAATCAACGGTTGACCTATATAAACTTTAAATCAGATATCGAGCCACATACGCGAGAAAATAAGCATACGAATAATTTATATTAGCTTCAAAGGAAGATCGAGTGCGAGTCGTGCGCTCAATCACTACGATAATTCTCACAATTTTGTATTAAATAAACTAAGAGTTGCAAATTGAAATAAATAGGAATATATCGTGACTGTTCTATCTTATGCAGTGCTAAAGGTTAGCGACTAGAAAAGAAGATTTATGCTCGGTAAAGTCGCTTTAATTAGTCATTTTACATGGCCATTTGCATAGTGCAATGCAGATAATAAAACTTTGCCGGCGCAAAGTAAATCCAGAGATTTTACTAGCGCGCTTTTAATGCTGTGATAAAAAAGTCTAAAGAAATTCTATGATTATGCAATTCGCGCATGTAAAACCCTGACGCAAAAAAGTAGTCGCAGAAATGTAGTCTCGCGAGAGAACTATCTACTGACGCGCACGCCGCAAGATCATAATTCATTGTGGCTATACGTACGTACACGGAACGTATTGTGAATACCTTAGATAGTTCACTTCATCTCACCTCTATCGCTTTATCACTAAATATTACCGGACTTATATCGTGAGAGAGCAGCTCGCGAGCGAGCAATCCACAACGATTTCATTGTTTGCGTTCTGCAGAATTCCTTTGCACTCATCAAGATTATTACGGATGTGTACATACGGTTTATACAGTGTTTGCGTCGAGCAGTGCATTCGCGCACACAAGCGAGGAATAACATGTAACTGTCAAATTGTGTGTGTATTATACGTGTGTACAATGATGTGTGCGTCTACTGACTAAATTAAACGAGACAGCATTTAAAGAAAGAAAGAGAAAGAGAGATAAATTTGCGTGGTAGAAAAATTATTTAATTTACATTTCCTTCCTCGTAAAGTAAAATTTAAATACTTCACCCAGAAGTTTAATACTCATTACATTTTTCTTAATGCTACTTCTCTTTAATTTCAAGTTTATTAAGTTATTTCTCTTACATCTACAGCGAAGAGTCTGTAGTACAAGCAATTAGATTGTATAGACTAATAGTGAAATAATATGAACACACACACACACAAACACTCAACAACAACATCCTATTATTGGAGAAAACTCAAGTTAACTGTACTCTACAGCGACTAACTTCAGTATGGGACTCCTATTTGCTAACCCTTTGTCGTCCCTATTTGCTAACCTTAATGTTCAATATTAGATACCCTGTTAATGAAGTATTAGGTTAAACATTTACAAAGACAGCACACAATGACGTACTAACTGAATGATAGGTATCTACTCATTAATTTTTGCAAAAAATTTATCATGTATATATGTATTCAATTTTATTGATCGTGAATGCGAAAGTATTTCTTTTTAAAGAAATCGCGTTTCGAGTCGGGTGACTTAAATGAAAATCTTCGGGGTAATCGCTTCAATTCCTTGCTATATTGTAAGTACTTGTCTGTCCCGGTTTCGTTGACGTTGAGACGTGCACGTACGAATAAAGAGCATCTATATCGCGGAGATCTCGGCGATACGTATTACAGGATCCTCGCGCAATTTCGCGAGCAGGCACCGAGGCGGGTTTTCAGGGTGTCGTGTTTAGTGGCGATAAATTTCAAGGTTTGTACCTTAAGACGGCCGGCTGCACACATGCACACACACGTGGCTGTATGTGCGCCGTGTACGTGTAATGGTGTGTACCCGTTACGAAGATACCGCGAGAGCAGTGCGGCACAAATTTTCCGTCGTGGCAGCTACGAGGACATATTTAAGATGTCCTCCTCGCGCGTCCTCATAATCTCCCCAATTTCCATTAGCGCCGAGTAATCCTTGCCGTAGAACACGTTTTTCATCCGTTCAACCCAATTCGTACTGTACCAATTCATTACAAATGGCGGATTTTCGTACAACATAGAGTAAAAACTTATTCTGTCGTATTTATCACATTTTAACACGATTATCTTTTAAAAACTATGTAAAAGTTCAAAATAAATATTTAAAACTCGGATCTTTTTCAATTTTGCTTGCTTTCTTAGGATCGATTTAACATCGCAATTGCTTATCCGTCTAAAACGAAGCTGTGGAAATGAATCTCAGAAGACATTCATTTGCGTATGCACGACAAGAACGTTGCTCGATTTCGTACGCGACAGCACGCGAGTTAACATACCCGATGTGAACTGCGAACGAGCAAGATCTTGTACATAACTGGGATAATTGCGTTACGAGTTTAACCGTTCTAACGAGTATGGCGCTAACGATTTCTCGTCGGAGTTTGCACGGCACTCCTCATTACGCGCGGCAAACGCGTTGTGTCCTTTTAAACAGTACCCGACGTCTCGGTTCTGTTACCTCTTTCGCTTTCTCTTTCTTTCTCTTTTTCTCACAGGACCCGCTCGAAAGCACGCAAAGCTCTTGCTCCACAGGACAAAGCGAAGTCAAGAAAGATGTCAGAATAGCGTTTCCGCGCTTTAATCCGCAACGCGCCGCGGGCTCGTTTCCTCGCGAACGTACGGATCAACAAAAGCGATGTTTCAGACATTTACGGCGGCGAGAGCAAGAGAAAGAGAAGGTGAAAGAGCCTGCATCTTGCGAAGGTTTTGAGGCGTTCCGCCAGATAAACGAGTCAGGAATAATGTTTTTGTCGCCTTCGAGGTGGGATCGTTGGTTTTCCCGGTAAATTCATAAATGTTGCTCTTTCACTCGTCCGTCGACAAATGGGAATGGAAAAAAAAGGCAAACTCTTAAACGGACAATTTTATATGTTTCAAAGGCAGGATCTTAATGACAACTCTCTGCACAGATTTATATATTTTGATAAAATATATAAAAACTTTCGCAATTAAAACGACCAGAATCATTACAGTATACTGTATACATGTATATTATTAAAACCAGAATATATAAAAAAAAAAAACATGCACAATAAGTATTTCCTACTTGCATTTTGAAACAAATATAATAAAAGTTCATTAGAAACAATACAATTACAATTTTCTTTTCTATATTGCTAAAGTACTTATACTTCTTGCATTTATAATATCGCAAACGTTATTCTATTATCTTAAATATCAAATAAAAATTAGTGACGTTTTTATTAATATTTCTGAGATAGTTAAGGAGAGAAAGAGGATTGCATTAATTTTACTTCCCGCGGAAATTTTGTAAATGCAAATCTGCACAAAACGATCACAAACTTTTCATTAAAAAAAAGGCGGTCACGTCGTTATAACTTTTCGTCGACCGGCAGCGTACAACCGTTCGTTATAACCATAACGGCAATAGTTATACTGATGTCGGTGAACTCGAATTTTGGCGCGCATCCAAATTTGCGACAAATTTGCAGATTTCCGATAGAAAATTAAAAGAACACGCGGCCGCATGTGAAGAGCAAAGCGAAAAACCGCGCGAAGCAGAATCCGCAAGAGCGTGCATCATGTTACGTGGATGTACGGCATCTCGCAGCGAAACCGATCGCGTATACGCGTGATAGCCGCACGCGATCTCTCTCAATTTAATATAACTGCTTTATGGAGACATTTGAAACGTATGACTTCATATACCCGGGGATACGCGCGAGCAATTACAATCGCAATCGCTGCGCCGGTGACGCCACAAATTATTTTCGCTCCGGCGCATGAATCACGGACGGCAACGCCCCACGATGCGCTCTGCAATCACGTCAAAATAAAATTCCCGCTGCTGCCGCGCCGTCCGCCACGTGATGCACCGCGCGACCTAATTAGTAATAACCATAATACGGCGAGATTCGTCGAATCGTAACTGTGCACTCTTGTTCGCGGTTAACGAAGTTACCATCGAAATATGCGCAGCATGAAAAATAGCGATTATCGACAGTTTGCTGGTTTCCAATAACAGTGCTGAATCGCGATGTCGAATGAATGCTATGCAAAAGGCTTTTACATAACTGTTATGTAATATTATTGTACATAATCATCAGAAAATGTCGTCGGCGGCCGATTTTCAACTCGCAAACAAAGAATCATTTACAAAATATTAAATGGAAGTAAGAAAAAGATGGTTTTTATAAATTAAAATGTTCCAATATGTGTGCATACAGCGTATGTTATAATGTTACATATGCAATATGAAAAGAATATCCAGTTGAAACTTAATTAAAGAAAATGACTTACGGAAATGAAGATTTTTTTTTATTTGTCTATTAATATATTTTTTCTGTTACTGCTCTTTGTCGTGAGCAAGATTTACACTTAATAAATATGAAGAAATAATGTTTTTGCTGAACTTTGTAAAATATATATCTCATATATGTATGAACAAAATAAGTAGAAAAAAATAAAGGCACTTTAACAGAAAGAATTCATAAAGTTTTGACGAAACATGACTCTTTGAAAAAAAAACAGCAAATATAATCATATGCAAAAATAATGAAATATTATTTGCCGAGATATAAGCCAGGAGATTACTGTTCAAAGAGAAATACAGTTGAAAAAAAAAGAAAATTTGAGAGAACTATATTATTCATACGTTAGAAAGAACTTTTAATTTTTTATAAATTTTAAAACCACTTATTAATAAATGGTTTTAAAACTAATTGAAAATTGTAATATTAATTATTCGCTTTAAGTTGATCTTGTTAAGTGCTAAAGAGAAAAAGACGTTTTTGCTCTGTTATATGCAAATTAAATTTTTTTGTTCTATTTAATCGGTATAATATTTTTCGCTATCTTACATATAGAGAGAAATTTACTAAAATGTGACTAAATTTTTTATTTTAATTACATGAGAAAATTGAGATAATGTCTAAAATATAAATATAACACTGAGCTCAAGCCACAATTAATTAAATAACATGTGACTTTACTAAAAATGTAAATATGCAAATTGCTCACTTAGTCGATGGTCGTCCTCTCTTGTCTACTTCGTCGCCTGTTCCTCTGTTCCACGCTCTCATGATTATCACTATTACCAACACACATGAACAGTACACACACAGATTGACCCGAAAAACGCGGCTAATTACAAACGCGCACACTAATTAATGGTCACTTGCCACGATGCTCTCTCAGTACTTCCAACACTTGATTTACTCGCGACACAGTTCGACCGTGCAAATAAACGCGAAATGCACAACATTACTTCTGTCAATTTGTTTCAGCACTTCCTGATGTTCATTATATATGTTCGCACGGTAAAAATTGAAGACATTGTTGGTCAATATGCCGTTCAATCACTGTTGTGTCACGTGATTTACACTTTTGACTATGTAACTACAAAGTGCCAAGTCTGTACTTGTTCTGTCCTCACAATGCTTCGCCGTATAATAGAGATTAACACTTTGGGTCTTTTTTTCTGACAAAGGAAAATGTTCCGTTGTGTAATATCTATTGAACATAATATCTATTAAATATAAAATATAATATGACTGTAATGTTTTGGAACAAGAGTCTGAGAAAATCTCCAACAATGTTTTTTCAATTTGCACGCGTTGTTGCGATAGTGGTTTATTTAGAAAATAGAAACGTTCGAAAATCGAAGAACTTCGAGAACGCATCGTTAGACGAATGAAATAAGTGTATCACGCCGGGCTTTTAGTGATTGCGTCTCACTTCGAATCTACGACGTAAGTAGATACGCTTTGCGACAAGCTCGTCATTGATATCTGCCAATACCAGATATTCTCATTCGATACGATGCAACACGACAGACATCGTCAAGATTATAAACGACCGTGTATAGTCCAAACAAATCATATATGTATATATATATATATAAATTATTCTTCATACTTTCCAAAATAGTGGGCAAGCAGCAGAATTATGTGTTCTTTGATCTGTTTGAATTACGCGTGTCTAATAAACCTCGAAAGTGTTATGCAAGATGACAAACAGTTATTTTATTTATTTATTTATTAACATGAGAGATCATAGATAAGCGCTATTTTTCAATTCATTTGTGCTCGCAAGTGAATGCTTGAAATAACTAATGCAGCGTGACTTTCGCGATTCGTGATTGATTAGTGAGTAAATTTAATCAATCGTGTTTACGTAATAAATTACATTATGATACATTATAAAAATAATAATATATGACTAATAATAATATATGAACTATATAGAAGTTATCACAACTTTGTAACAGAAAATAATTTAAAAAGGAATACAAAAAGCATTATCTCATATTTTTGTTACATATATTAAAAGCATCACTTAACTTTATAAAACATATTATTTAAATTACTTAATTGTTCTCTCTAATTTTTAAGTTACTTTATTTTTTAAGAGTATATATAAATTTAACTCGTATATAATGATAGGAAGCGTACGTCTGTTGAAATTGTGCGACAATTGTCGGTTGCTTTGCAAACTTGACGCGAGGACAACCGTATATAATTCCGGTATTTTGTTTTCTATTAAAGTAGACAAGCGTGCAACTTATACATGTTGCAATCTTCGCTTGAGACCGCTCTGTTAATTGGATCATATTATCTTTTCCCGTCTTTTTGTGCCACCTTGTTCTCAAATGGCGCACACACAGTATAGTATATAAGACAGAGCGACATGCGAGGACGAGAACGCGCGATTCTCTGTTTGTAAAAAAAAAAAAACAAATTGACGAGATTGTAAGACCACGGCCGAGATAGAGGTTAATTCCGCGCATTATTGGATTCACCGATCGTCTGTTTGCTACCTGTTAATTTTTTAGAGATTTTAGAAGTCGATTATTTTGCGATAAAGAAGAGAACAGAATGGTCTGGTAGTATAAATTCTGCTCCTGCCTCTTTAAGTTTGCATTTCTTGTACCATCCATTATGGTTTTCTACGCCGCGTGTTAGGAAAAAGAGAATAAAACGGGATGTAAGTCCCGGAAAGAGCAGTGTTCAAAATGGCTTTCAGTGAAATAAAAACTCTCTTATACTTTATATTCTCTTTACTTCTTATTTTTTTAGATATGTTACCTGACAAGCAACTAAACAAAAAAAACATCTATTTTGTTTTACTTCAAGTTTCTATTATTTTCGCGAAGCTTTTAAATTTCTTTTTTTCTCTAAAACAGTGAACGTATTTTCGAATTTGATATCGAGTTTTATGAACGGCAACATTGGATTTTTTGAAAACGAGCAGCAGCTTAGTTAGTCGGATTTTCTTTTCATGACTCGACTGTTCAAAACAAATTGAAAAATAGATAACGTGATAACGTGAGCAAGCATTTTTACAAAAGAGATATTCCGCGTGATATCAAATGCTTTTTACTGATCAATTACAAGTTTACTAGCATGCACGAGTTATTATCGTTTCGAGACACAGAAAGACATTTCTCTCGACACATTTCATTTCATTAAAATTAATTAGTTTATATCATTTCGGATGTAGCAAAGCTCGTTGAAATTTGCACGTGTACGTAATAAACCTCGATGCGCAATCTCTCTTTTACAACTATATCTTGAAATAAAATAGAATTTTTGCGTAGTACAGAAATCTATCTGTCACATTCAATAGTTGCATTGCGTTTTGATATTTGTACAATGAAATTTGTTCTGTGAAAGTGGCAATGAAGGAGGTAGAAACGGTTTTCTACCTGTAACATTCTATTTTATATATTCTCACGTTTTGATATCATCAAAAGTGCAAAGAAAAATTTTAAAATCTAGTTTTTATATTATTTATAAAAGATTTTCAAATTATAATTGTATTTTAGTAAACAAAAATAATACAAGCTGCACCTGCGTTCGCAAAATAAGGTAGCGGACTCTTTCGTGTGTAGAAAGCAACTGTATGTTGAGTGTAAGTAAATTATCAGCAATATCAGAATCCGCGGAATTTTTTACACTAATTGGATCTACGTTAATTAGAGCGCCCTGCCAATTCTCGAGCTTCGCGAATTCTCGAGGGAGTCGAGCGCGTATACATGCGAGAGAAAATGCGTGTTTCTGTATATGTTAACTGGATAATTACAAAGGTTGGCTGGAGTCGCAGTAATAACGACACGTTTCTTACTACCTCGCGGAAATGTTGCGCGCATTGGTTTTCACTCACGTTCTAAACAAAAATAATTTTTGCGTCTACGACCTATATCGATGATATTAAAGAAAATAACACAATTTGTCTAGTTGTACGACGCTCTAGAGTTTGTGGTATCTCGTATTTTTAGTCCTGCACGAAATATCAACTTTTTACGAACGAGTACTTTCCAGATTGAACAAGCTAGGGTTCTAGCAAGATAAAATGAAATTTCAACGCTAAAATGCGCAAGAAAAGGAACTGTAACAACTTATCATTTCTTTTGTAAGAATGTTTTTTGAAAGAAAAAGTGGTTATTATTTTTTATCTGTAATAGTTTTTGTTAACAAATATAGTTATATTTTTTATCTAAATTTATTTAAGTATTTTCAAATAAAAATAGCATTTTTTTCCAGTAAAACGTCTTTATTATAAAATAATTTTGATAATGAATTTTAATGAAATAAATGCGCGAAAATAACGGAGAGTAAAATCTTGAAAAAGCGCACATGAAATGCGCGTGGAATAAATGCGAAAATCAGTTTCCGATAAGAGAAATATTCGGCGAATTCCATCGCGTGGGATCACGGAAAAAGGAACGTAGGACCAGCGCGCACCGCGGCCAAGTGAAATTTCTCTGGCTTTACAGTACCGAGCCATTCATAACTGTCAGCGCAACGGCGAGATATATATCGTCGCGTCTACACAAAAGCATTCTCTTTCGATGGGAATCCGCCGAGATATCTAATATCGCCTAATGTAAATATGTACGCTCCCTTCTCGATCCACTCCTTTCTTAAAGTATTATGCTCCGCTACTAAATGTTTACACAGACCTTTTAACGTCGGAGGCAAATATTTTCATCGAGGAGCCATTACTATTTTCGTGACTGCGGTTGCGATGTTGAATGAAAGTGCAGGAAACCGCAATGAATTGACGCGTCGCGTTCACTTCAAGTCTACAAAGTCCAGATTGAGCTTTTTTGCTAGCAACATTCTTATTACTAGTTAATGTGTTTTATATAATACAACGTCAGCACTTTAATTGCATCATTAAGTACGATCCTGAGATGCAAAATTGAGATACAGACAAAGACATCGTCTCTTTCGATGAGAATCCAGGTAAAATTCATTGACTCGGTGTAAATACACTGTTCAACTTGTTTCTCGGACACGATACCTCGTCCTGTCTCTTGTAAGAGACAGGACGTCGTTGTCCCGCAGGAACGAAATGTAATTAACGTTTAAGATTAAATGAAACATCCGTCGACGTGCTCCACGCCAGTTACCGTCTATCGACTTGTCCGCGATATCGTGCCGCGACACAACGGCATGTTCGTGTCGACCATAAATTGGAAATATCAATTAGGATCGCATGATGAACGTCTTTGAAAGAGAAAAAGAGACAGAGAACAGTCTGTGTTTATTACATTTCTTAACTTAATGAATGTTATTTGAAATAAACTGACGAATGCAGTCTGAGTAATTAATAAGCTCTCTGCTAATTGCATGTTTCACTGTTTTGTATAGTTTACGAAGGAAATTGTGTAACGTAGTTAATTAACAAAATTCGAACGCTAAAAAGTTTTAATAATTCACTATACAATCTCTTTTGACTATATAATTGCATGTTTATTCTTTATAAGCATTTTTTTTTTTCAATTTATTAAACGATACAATTATTGCGTTTTTTGTACTTTTACATAATAATGATTTTTTATGTTTAAGATACGTGATTATCTTAAATATTCACTTGTCATTGCGATACAGTTCGTCGTCAATTTTTCCATTTTTCGGGAGACAGCACAATCGATCGGGAAATTAGCTCAGGATGTAGCTCTTTCTTGCACGAGACAATGGGATAATTTAATCAATCGAATAGACAAAGTGCGCGTAAAACGTGTAACGTCCGATCGAATTGATTGCTTTGTGCAATTTTTAGGAAGATTTGTTGAGAAATTTTACCATTTCTCTGTCTCTCTTTCTGTCTTGCCATAGAACATTGCCGAGATGTGAATTAATTCTGATGTCAGATTTACTCGCAGAACGTTAATCCATTTTAAGGAAAAATAGGAGTAAGTTGTAACTGTCTTTGCACGATTAGGTCATCCGAGAGAAACCATTACCACTATTATTCACTGATGTAATCGATGGACCATTTTAAGATTTCGACTCGTTGTCGGTAATCTAGCTATTTATATTGTTCTGCTACATCGAGTATTACTATTTTAATAATAGAATATTTATTTATTAATTTGAACGAGTTTTAATATTTAGTAGAAGAGAAAGACGTCTACTTATACTTTTAACAATACAGAAGTTATTGCTGAAGATACTTTTAATATACGTTTGATATTTTGCGATTCTTTCTATTATTTTTTACATACATATTTTTTAATGATGTCTGCCGATTACTAATATTGAATCAATGAATATAGAAACCAAATGTGTAATTCACGACGCTTTAAAATTCCGAGCGCATAGAACTATTCCTACTACACAGTTCTACAAATATCCATCGTTGATGATGTCGTAAACGTGCATCGCACGTATACCGGCGTTTCTATTTGCTTTGCTTCATTTTCCGATCGACCGGATTAGAGGTTTGCCTTCATTTTGTTCCACGCGAAACGGAAGACATACCATCGGCAAAAATTGTTTCCCAATTCGGGAAGACACAATTTAAGCGGCTGATCGCCCATTGGATCTCTGGACACGCAAGTATTTGCAGAGAATTCCGAATGCGCGCTTAGCGGATGGAGAATACCATATTTAGTTTATAATGTTTTATCTCTTTCTCTCTCTTTTTCTCCAAACTAAAGATAAACTTTGTTGTAATTACTTTTAAATTAAACCGATATGGGAATCGAAGAAACTTTAGCATTTTTTTATAAAACATATATCTATTTAATATGTATTAAATGTATATCTACGTAATGTGTTTTTTTATTTATCTTGAACAATATACAAAATATATTCAAAAAAATCTTTAACATTTATCTTTAAAACAGTTATTTCGTGTTTTTATTAAAGAAATATATGTTTTTATGATATCAACGTTTTATTATTATTTTAAATATTTTTTGCAACATATGTGTTGCGTATGTTTAATTCGACTGTTTATATCACATATATCAAGTTATACGATCTCGCGCTGATTATGTATCTCAAATAATGTCGTATAATCTATATTTATGTCCGCATATTAAATTATTTTACTGCATGAAATATTTGTTAATTTTGTAGTAAGTTTTCGGACGTTATTTGATATTTATCGATGTTATGTGTATTATTTTTCTGATTATTTAGATATTTTCTCTACATATTACATATGTTGAGATTTAAACATAAAAAATATTTATTATGCATTCATTTATTCGATATGTTGTGTGTCAAGTATGATCATATTTATACAATAAAATGCACATTTTATATTTCAACAATAACAACATGACAGCATACACATGTCTCTGTTCAATTCAATAGAATGATTTGGCTTTTGTTTGAAGCGCATCAGTTGTTTGTTGAAAAATTCGAAAATATTATTCATTCATATATTTGGAAAATATTCATCTATAGTCACAAAGTTTCTCCGATATTTTCTTGTTCGATCGTTTGCCATTTCGAACGATAAGAGCAGGGTGGATATCATAGACGCCAGAAGTGAGATATGTATTTAGGCCGCGGTTAGCATAGAAACTACAGACATCCACCCTACTGACTGTAAGCTTAATCTACACTAATCCTTCCGTAATCTTACTGTAAGCCTTCTATATAATGCGTGTTGTGAAGTTTGTCTATCCGAAAATGTTTCCTTTAGTCATGTTAATTTGCACATTGCATATCCTTACAAATTTTAATGTAATCTGTATACACAGCGCTTTAAATACACACAGGTTGTTCTTATTTTCCATCACCAGCGATTGATTATGACACATATGAGCGTTTGCTGTACAATTGAAAATTTTTATTATTCTCTTTGTGTTTCTTTATTAGTAGTCAATATCAAATTAAATAGTGACAACGTCGACATCATTCTATTCGGTTCGAATTTTATTTAACTATTTCATACGATTCTCACGTTATCCTTTCACGAAATGAAATATTTGTTTCCGCGCCAATCGGTGATAAAAACCAGGATGTTTATGCTTGCCTGTTTATTGCCACCATCACGAGAAATGTGCGCGAAAAAATTATAGCATATGAAGTGTATCGATCCGCTTTCGGTCTGTCAGACAGGGCCATTGAAAAATATCGCGAGTTTTAAACAATATCGATGAGATTCATATGGAATCTCCGCGGCTGTTGACGTAAAGTTTTTATTCTGTTTTACGCAAAGCTATAAATCTTCGCGTTTATACATACAGCCGCGAGTGATGCGCGTGCGATGCCATATCGCCTGCTCATGTTTATTGTTTATCGTAAAATTATGGAATATTAAACAGACTGTTGTTAAGTTTATCTCTTATATAATTCGTCTGTAAAAATGCACATAATTTTACGATAATGCAAACGCTGCATCGTTACTGTGTTGTTCAGAAAAACAATGACAACTGTCGGAAATTCGCGAAAGAAAATTTCGCGTGTTTAAATCGACGAATTATCGCGACGTACTATATCATCATATGTATATTTAATTGTTTACAAACGTTTGCGCAAAAATATACGTCAAAAACTCAAACTATGCATGTGAGTAAAATTGTCTTTTAAATTGCAAGCTTTTGATAGTTGTTTTTCGACGATTTTTTAAGCATCCTTTCCGAATTTTTTTCGCAAAAAAATGTGTTTGTCTAAAATGTCAAAATCTCGCAACAAAAATGCGTCGAATTCTTTCCGTCAAACGTTCCTTTTTATAGCCATGTTACAGAGACAAATCTAGCTCGTAAAAGGGGATTCTACGGCAACGTATTTGCGCTCTCATTCGAAGTGACATGATGGCTCACCTTCTTTCTTTCTCTTTTTCTCTCTTTTTCTTTCTGTCATCGAAGCGAGCTTTATCAGGTTCTTTACGTAATTTTCCAAGGGAGATGAATCGGTAAGAATCCGACGCGACGATATTTGCATTTTACTTCATCGTTGCCGTAAGAACACAGCGACAGTAAATTCGATTGTAAGGGAAGTAACAGGGAATCGATCCAAAAGTAGCGACAGGAAATCGACTTGAGCAAAGAGCAGGAGTTTTTTTTTACGCAGAATGAGAACTCAGGCGTAAGTAGACGAAGTAAAGGGGTGACAGATCGTAAAAACGAGATAGCGTTATTTTCTGCGTAACTAAATTGGATTGGCAGTTTATTGGCGATATTCGTTTGCGAGCGGCGTTTCGTGTACCATGTGACTGGCAAAAATCCACTTCCTGTCCTGTTGCATCGTGACCCTATGTCGCGCGTATGTCCCTTTTTATTTCCTTCTATGTCGCCTGCTCTGTAGCGTCCGCGCGTGTGTCATTCGAATCGATTAGCCGAGACAGGCACGAGTCAGTGAAAAAGATCGACGTATAAAAACACAGGGTGAACGAAACAGCATGTTCGGAACAGTCTAAATATTAGAAGTGAAGTAATAGCAATATATATATATATGCATTATATGTATTTTTAGTTATATGATGTACGCGTTTTTTTTTGCATTTTTTTCTCATTTTGTTATATAATTCTACTGTTTTGCAAGAACAAATTATCAAGAGATAAATATCATAAAAATCAATATCGAAAGAGCAAAAGATTCGTTTCTCTTCCTTCGAAAGTCTCGATGACAAATTAAACAGCAAGAGAGACAGAAGGAGACAAAGAGGGAATCACACGGTGCGCCACATGTACAAATTTTTCTCTTATCTTAACCGAGTTGGAAAAATCGCAACGCGTGATCCCGAAAATGAAGTTCAAATAAGACAACCGAGAAAGAAATTTAGCGCGATAAAAGAAATGTTTTCTTTCCCCAGAGTGACCCACAGAGTGGGTCAGTTTGCGGTCTCGTTATATCTGCAAATCGTAGCAAATAAAGAGAATTACTGTCCGAATTTTCGCGTTCCTTTCTTTCTTGACCTGATCCACTTCACAGTAACTGCTGGTCGATTCCGGAATCTCGCTTATCTACTAAGATTGAATGGAGATTTCGGGAATTGTACTAATAAGACCATAATATGACCTATTATACTGTCTTTAATTTAAGAATAATTATATAATTATACAATTAATCTGTTTTTATATAATAATAAATAAGAAGCTATGTTAAAAATTGTTTATACAAGAAAGTCGTTTTAATACTTTGCTGGAATCGGCAATTAGACAAAAAAAAGAAGATCGATATATCGATATGCGATATATATCGATATGCGATATATATCGATATGCGATATATATCGATATGCGATATATA
>QVNW01000544.1:0-121777 GCA_014825475.1 Pseudomyrmex flavicornis
ACGACTTGCTGCCGATCCGGTTCTGAAACATCGCCGATCGTTCTTCGGGATTCCGGCAGATTGCCTCGTTTATGGTTCACTTCGCGTTACAAGACCCGATTATTCTTCCCCGTCCTTACGCTTCTCTTCCTTGGCCTTTCTCTTGGAAAGCTCTTGCTTTTCTTTATTCGAGACACTATATTAAGACTTTGTCATACACTATTTAGCAGACTATCACATGGTTGACTCCTTTGATCGGTGAGTCGGAGTGCCAACCAGTAAATAAAGATCTATCTTTTTGGTAACCAATTTGAAACTCGACAAAATAATAAAAGATGAGAACAAAATAAAATGTATAATGTAATAGTGGAGAATATTTCTGTAACGAAACAATCATAATGTTTCAATGTCAAAGACTAAAAACTCATGCAGATCTTATTTCAAGATTTGCTTTCCGCGGTTATTAGAGGAGAGTTTTTTTTTTTTTTTACTGTCGAAAGGATAGAGTATACGATGGAATACGAAAGGAGAGCAGATAATCGGTCTCAATTTAATGTGAAGGCGAACGAGGTTTGATCGGCTCCGATTATTAATGCGGGAAGTCATAATGGCGACAGCTTTTATATATAAAGCACTTTCTTTCGAGAGATAGGATATAATCGGAGCAGAGTCAACCTTCAGCCAGAGGCAGCCTAATTAACGTCATTTCGGTAAAGGACGTCTCGCTCGTTTGAAAGTAAACAACTCGGACTCGGTCCCAATTATCGAAATGGGATATCGAATTAGCGGCAAGATTCGTTACCTCTTCTTCTAACTGTTAAATTGTTATCTACTACGATTGATCAATATTATTAACGACGTACGGTCGATTTGATCGATCGTAGATTATCAATGCAGATGGTCCAATGCAAATTCTCAGGGATGCTAAGTCGAGACTTTTCGGCATTAACATTTTCAGATAACGAGAATCGATGACAGCTGTGTGAATGATATAACTTACATATATATTTCAAATAAAAATAATATAATATTTTATACAAATAATAAAATATACAATTATTAACAAATAAAATTGAAATTAAAACCGTTGT
This sequence comes from Pseudomyrmex flavicornis, assembly GCA_014825475.1. Taxonomy (NCBI): domain Eukaryota; kingdom Metazoa; phylum Arthropoda; class Insecta; order Hymenoptera; family Formicidae; genus Pseudomyrmex; species Pseudomyrmex flavicornis. The sequence continues at coordinate 1,071 of QVNW01000544.1, forward strand.
CGTTTTTATTTTTTTTCAGTACTAAAAATTGTGAATTTTCTTGATTATAATGATATTGATCTCCCAATGAAACTCGAAACTCGCTCGTCGATGACAGATCGGGATATAATTTTGTGTGTACAAAAGAGACGAGCCCAAAAAAACCTTTAGCCTGTGTATACCGTGGCTGCTGAGAGACAATTAGGACAATCCACGATACAGCAGGATATCTCACAGTGCGTCTTCCGGTTAATAATGTGCCCGCGCGTAGGTCGGATTACATTACTCTTTTATTACAAAAAAAAAGTCATTAGGTATTGCCTATTGATAAAACTTTGTAGACGTAGAAAATATATATACTTTTGTTTCTCCGACATGAGAATTAATTATATATTGAAAGTCCCATTTTTTATTATCTCTTAAAATAAACTAATTTTTAACTAACTAATTTTTTCAGTCACAATATTTTGTGAAAACGTACGTATATAAAATGATACACATCGTATACAAAGAAAAATAAATCGCTTTTTTAATGTTGTCGTTTTTTGTTTTCTAACAACAAAAAGCTGGAGATTCGTTCTAGAGTTTAGAATTGCAAGAAGAGAGGAGAGAGGAGAGCCGGACGTTTTTAATTGAGCCAATCAACCGCGAATTATCCGTATTAATCCTCGTCTATCGTTTCGCTGCTTACGCTGAGTCTGCTCGCGTAATTTCGCGACTGTCAGATAATTCGATCTCCATCAGATTTGAATGGGAGAAAAGAAGAAGGAGCTAAGAAACGAATGTAATCGATATTCTTGTCTCTGAATAATCATTTCCGGATTAAAACAAGATTTCCCACGAAATATCGCTCTTTTCTCGTAGACGTTTGTCACACATACATGTATATATTGTATAATATATTTATAAACACATTAAATACATTATATATGTAAATATAAGAAACATGAAACAAGCACGTTTAGAACATATATAGATGCGATCTATAATTGTAAAGGAAATTATTCGAAATACTCGAAATGAATTTGAAGCAATAGCCGTATTATTCGCACCGCACTTCGACATTGTAAAAAGAGCGCAGTAGATTACCAGCCCCTTAATCCCACAACAATCTTCAGCGGTCGGCCAATAAGTTACGTCGCCGGCAATAAAACCGGGAACACGATGTGCGGTCCGCCGACGACGATTGGACGATTTACAAACGACCAAGCCCACCCTACCGGAAAACATAGAAAAGGAGAGAAAGAGAGCGTCGAAAAAGATCTCCCGTCTTTTAGAACGGCGACCACATAGCTCGTAGGCAGAGCCCGATCCTTGTGGTCGCAGAAGCGTGTTGATGAGCCCGGGAGACGGTTTCGGTTAATCACGCAATTTTCCCGGTTCCTATCGAGCGCTACCCTTTATGCAAGAAGGTAGAAAGGGATCCAGGCGATGGGCAGAAAGGGCCAGACGGTTAAAGAACGAAGCGACGGCGCAGAATGGCGGTGGGCAATTGCTCGTAACTCGCTAAACCGTCCCTTCCGACCTCCCCCGTCCACCTGCATGTTCCAACTCGGAGAATAGCGAAACCCCGTTAACTTGCGAAAGCCCTCGACAGAAACTGCTGCCCTACCCTTCCATTGAGGGTGACGATCTTGGATGCTTGCTTCCTTCCTATTTTCTTTCCTTCCTTCCTTCCTTCCTTCCTTCCTTCCTTCTTTCCTTCCTGTCTTTTTCGATGAAAGGATTGGTGGCCGCCCTTTGGCCAACAGAAATGGACCAGCAATCTTACGAAGAAATTACTTCGTTAATATTTAACGTAGCCAGTAGCGATTAGCCGGTGTCGCGATTTCGACAGTTTTGAGCAACAGAAAAGAAGACGCGACGAACGAAAGAGTCCCTTCTTAATAACAATCCATTCGCGTTTTTAATACAATGTCAACGTCAGTAGCCGTCGTCGCGCCCCTCTTTTCTTTTCTTACTTTTTGATAGGTAGTTGTACCATCGTAAATATCGTACAAGTTTAAAAAAAAAAAAACAAAAAGCTTACCAACATAAAGATTGCAAATTGAAACGTGATGTATCTTCGCACGATTTTTATGTACAATAAATATTCAGCGTTTTTTATATATTAATTATATTACATCAGTCTTTTATTAAAATTTGTCTTATGTTACTCACTACGCAACTCAACTATTGATTGTGTGCTTTGTCGTCGCCATTCTCTCGTCGTGAGACAAGATCGAAAAGTCGCGCAACGTGGAAACTATATACGCGCGCGATACAGAAAGAGACGCATCGGAAGAAGAGAAGAGGAAAGAGAGAGAGAGAGAGAGAGAGAGCGGGATGCAAAATAAGGGAGGGTTTGGTTGGATAGTTTTTGAGTACTCGGAAACTTGCGCAAGGAGACCCCCTAACGAGCTCTTTTCTTCTCTTCCTATTTATTTTTGTTCCTTATTTAACCAACTCCCTACTAGTCATTCTCCGTCCCGCTTGGTTTTTCGCTCCGACCTTCTCCGGCGAAACATCGAAAGTCCTCTTCCTTCGGTAACAGCAGCAACAACGCTGAATTCACCCTCGAGCTCCTGACCGAGCACGAGAACTGCTTGAATAAATAGAGGGAAAGGAAGAAAGGAGGGTAGCGCGGTATAAATATATGTACATGTTATAAATATATATAGAACAAAACAAGTAAATATCTTTGGAATCGACCAAAGATCGAGATTTAAAATTTAATCAGATTACCATTTCACAAAAAGGGATACACATATACGCACTTTTGTAACACAACACTCTTTGTTCGTAAATATTTTATTAATGTTTGAGAACCGCCTCATTTCCTCACATTGCAAAACATACTTTTCTTTCTCTCTCTTGTTTCTCTTTCTCTTTCTTTGATGTAACATTGCAGTTTATTATTAATGATTTTGCCCGCTGCTATTCTTTGAACGCGGTTCAAAGTGGAATAAAAAATGGCGCTCCCATGATTTCGCCAACCCCCTAATGTCCCCGCGCGAGGGGTTGCACGGAGAGAAGGGAGGTGCGATGAGGTGAGGCGAGATGGAAGGAGCGAACGAGGGTGAGACTGTGCACGAATAAAAATGCCTCGTTTCTGAAGAGTGGGCGGTGGGTGTGGTGGTCGGAATTGGGTAGCATGTTCCAACGACTTTTGATCTGATCAATAAGCCGGCATAGGGGACTATTTCATGGTATGAAATCTTCGTGTATGTGCGTACGTGTTTTCGCGCTTGCAAGTGTGCATTTGCGAAACTATATGCCGAACGTGAGTATGCATTGACTTCAGGAATGTTAATCACGTAAGAGAGTTTTCTTTTGCACAAAAACTCTCGGACAATCGTTGTAAAAAAAAAATTGTCTGTTAATTAATATTAGGTACATGAGAAAAATGGTGTATACGCATTCTTTAAATATATATATATCAAACAAAGACGTAAACAAAGTAGATATCTCTCTTTCAAGATCTTTCCTTCCAATAATGGAAGGACCTTTCCATTTAGAGACGGAGGAACCCTAATATCTCTCCGACGCCTTCTCCATGGAGATGGAGCGTCTCGGGTGCGTTTCAATCGCCGGCAATGCGACTGAAAGAGGACCCACGCTTTGCACACATGCTTTGCAATTTTCTTTTTTCTTTTTTTTTTTTTTTTTATCAAGAAAAGGAAATGAGACAACGCGACAAACGAACTTCTTCGAAACGTGAGATTTACTCCCTTTGGTCCGGATTTGTTTAGAACGCACTTGCGGCAAATCTCTCGCGTCCGCGCGAATCGAATTTCCTCCTTTATCTCTTCCATCGGTCGGACAAGGAAATAACGAACATCGGAGTCTCCGAATGGAGAGATATACGCAACCGGCGTGCATTATGAGAATTGGATTTAAAAGCACTACATTCGGCGTTGGCGGTGGCCGCGAAGCGAAAACATTTATCATCCCGCGAGCCGTGCCAGATTGTTTGTGTCTCCAGTTTCCGCGCGAATTGCCTCAGTCATTGTCCGCTTGTGAAAATAACCTCCGAAATCCGGCAAATATTACGGCAATGGAAAATGTTCTTATCGTTTTGCGAGCGCGCGCGGTTCTCTCGTCATCAGATGATATTCACGTCATTGATCTTGTTATCGCGAACTCCGCCGGAATTTTCCTGAAAACGTACACTCGAAATTGAATGAGATTTAGTTTTTTTTTTTTATTTTTAGACCGTAGCAAAACTAAGAATGTCGCTTTTATTTATTCAAAGTTATTCAAAATAAAATTTTTTTCTAATTAATTTAACACAAACGAGACAATTGAAATTGATACTCACATCTTCGAACACTTAAAAAGCAGTACGTTAAATGTGGAATAGAAAAAACGTTAAATACTCGCGGGAAAAGAGAAGTAAAAGAAGAAGAATCAGGCGAGGGTTTCTTAGCGGTGAAGCAAAGACCTGAAGAGTGAGGTATGCTAATAATTTAGCAAAAGAAAATATCATATTGTACTTTGTGCGGGGTCATTATTGTATCCATGCCGGCATTATCCGTCAAGGGTAATGAAGGCGGTGAGAAGAGCGTCGAATGATATAGAAAGAAGACGGAAAAAGAAGAGGAGACGAAGAGAGGAGGAATAGAAAAAAAAAAAAGAAAAAAAGCGTTCCTTATGTACGTATATAACTGACAATAATCGTGGGAGAACATCCCGTTGCCTGTGACTCGTTTCACATTTCGTTGATCATTCTTCGCAACTCTCCTCTGACTTCTGTTTTCATCCCGAACTTGCATCTCCTTTCTTCCCCTTTTCTCTTTCTCTCTCGAAAGAAGGAGAAAGAACTGATATATATATATATATATCTTGTAAAAACGCCGGTAAAAAATCAATAGCGTGATCAAGATTTATTTATTCATATTCGTTTAGCATTCGTACACTCTACAGTGGCGTTTTCGACTGTAGTTTCTATTGATTTTATAGTTCATTGTACACAGATATGTATTTTTTTTTTTTTAATTGTCTTTTACTTACATGTAATTCAATTAATTAACAAAACAAAAACGCAGATATGTTCTTACAACAGTATATTTGAGTTTTTTCTTCTCGTGCTGTGTTAAAAACTTTGCAAAAAATTGTTTAAATGTTAAACAGTCCGCGAAACGAAGAATGCGCGCAATGTGAACTTTTGACGCGCGCGTTCGATAATTTTTTTTCTTGCAAAGAAAGATCGCCGATTCCGAATAAAAATTGATCACGCCGCAGGTGTTTCGTATATCACGAGCGTGCACTAATACACGTGGCGGCTTGTACATTGTGCGCGGAATATTAATGCGAAACCGCAAAGGGATTACGGAGACGAACGAGAGTGGATGGCATCGGAATAAACGTTACGGGTTGGGAAGGGCGTTCTTATGCCGTCGTTATATTAAAATATAGCAATAAGTAAGGTTCGCCGCTCGGCCTCCTCTGACTGCCTTCGTCGACATCAGTTCGCCGCTCATAATGTTACCCTCGCCCTCGTGACTCTCCGGTGGACGAAAAACCGTCCGTGACGTTTTCTACGCTCAACGACAAATTACACAAGCCACAAAGCATTTTACACACGTATGTCAAAAATAAAATGTCAACGACACAAATATAAATTAACAAATAGTTTTATTTGAATAAATTTTTCCAACTTAAAGTTTTTATTTATGTGCTTTTTAATAATTATTTGCGAATAATATTTGTTCTAATAGAGATTAGAATAATATTTCCAATATTGCACAGAAATATTTATCGATTTTTCCTTATTGCTCTTTATTTATATTTTATGTAAAAGTTGCTGATGAATTAAAGACGTTGTATACAAAAGTAAAGGAATTTGAAGGAAGTTACGAGGAAAATGGAGACGGTTGAACTCTACGAGGAAACCTGTTATCTGAGGTCAGGGACTAATTACTTGATTACGTAATTGCCTTCCTACTCCGGCGGCAACCCTCCGCGGTCCGTCGTGGTCGACAAACCCCCCCGCTGATTCATCCCTAACGGCGCGAACCTCGTTCCACTGATCTTCTCAAAAGTAAAAAATCGTCATTCTTTTGTGTAATCTGCTGAAATAAAAGTCTTGCCTCTTTTGTGTTCTATTTCTGTTTTATTTGTTAAAATGTAAAGATGTATTAAATGTTGTTTGGATTTTGAACTAAAGATACAATCACATACCAAAATATCACCAGATATTTTGTATTCAAATAGAGAAAGAAAAGAACTACGTTTACTTTGCTTTAAAATACGTAAATTTGAACGTTATTTGAACATTGTCTGATATGTCTGATATTCTTTCGTGTGTAGTTTATTGTCTAGAATTATTATAAATTATACGTATAAATTTTTATTTCTCTAAGAATAGAAAATTTTTGCAATTTTGAAATAAATAATCAATCGGCCAAAAACAGTCTTAAAATCATGCGCCTCATGATTAATATCTTCAACGCCTTTGATCACATATATAATCAATAATACAAGCGTATAACTTTCTGAGATTTGCTACACAGTGCCGATGTATATGTTAGAACCTGACAGGAATCTGCGGAGGCAGACGAGATGATGGCACGAGGATACCATAGTGGTGTGTTGCTCTATCTGACGACGCTCATGGAGCTCGTTAGCGTTGCCAGTGGCAACACCCTTCCTTCGCCGACCCGTACTCCCGGCCACAAGCCACCCCTCGCCTTACAAGAGGCGGAATGGGGGGTGGGAGATGTCGTAAAAGAAGAAAAAATATGCCGGGGCGCATGCGTCGTACATTCGCCGTTCGCCATCGCGTCATGTGTGCGCGATTCGCGACAAGGGTGAGGACGTGTGGGAGAGGGAGGTAGGGCATAAAGAAAAATTCGAGGGTGTCTGGAGCCGAAAGAAGAGAAAGAGAGAAAGAAAAAGAAAAATCCAGAGCGAGTGAAACAGCCGCCTGCCCCTAAGGAAGTCTGTGTATGGCCGTAACAAGAAGAGCTTCCGATCGCATTTTGTGTTCTTACTTACCGAGATTTTTTTTTTTTAATATGTATGTCTTAAACTCGAGACGTACATTTTCATAAATTAATTACGCATGTCTTTCGTAAACACAAAGATCACAAAGTAAAACATTAGAGCTTTTTCTTTCGGCTAGAAAAGGATTCTAGAAAACGCTCGCTATGCGTGTATGTATGTTTTAATAACAGCGCATTAAAAAACCGGGCTGCAATTAAACATTAAAAGACCGAAGTAAGCACGTGAGATTTCGTGAGCGCGAGAACCGCGCTCTGTGTATTTAAATTAAATTTCGACTGTGTGATATCACGAAGCGCGTCGTCAAGACGAAGCAAATATTTCAACACAATACACTAATACATGTCAATTTCGTATGACATCGACGCGAACATTGCGGTGATGGTGGAAGAAGGGGCTGAACATTGGAATTAATAACAAAGTAATTCTTTGTGCTCAAAGATAGACCGGTGATATTAATAATGGTGTTCGTTGCTCCTATACCATAGGGATTTCATTAAAAAGCGCGCGGATCGAAAGATAGAAAGAGAGAGAGAGAGAGAGAATAGCAAAGTTCGCAGGGAAAACAGCAGAGGCGGTTCAGAGAAAAAGAGAACGAGACAGAAGAAAGAGATACAGGGAAAGAGAGACGGAGATAGAAACAGAACGAAAACGCGAGGAGGGAAACAGGAGAAACGTGCTGCGTAAGCTCGAGCCAGATCCGCTTAGGGGATGTAATTAAAATCGGAAAAATGTGTTTAATGAATATTCATTTGTGCCTCGATCTACGATATTAAACGGACTTGGGCTCGCTTCGCATATTGCCATACCGTCCCTCCGTCCGCGGCACGCGGCCGATTAAAGAGAGACGGCGAAAAGGAAGACGAGATATAGAACGAGAAGGAGCGACAGAACGGGAGAGCGGGTGGAAAAAGTGGGCGGAATAAGGGAGAACAATAGACGACGCAATTCGATATATGGCAATTGCGGCGATCGGAAACCGGGCGAACCAAACGTTGCGTAGGTATGTGTCTCGCTTTAATTTTATTTTGTTTTTTTTTTTTTTTTGTTATTTTTTGTTCACGACAATATTTTTCAGAACCAGGTTTTAGAATCTATCGGATGGTTGAAGAAATATGGCGTGTGGCGGCCGGATGCGTCACAACGCGATAAAAATTCTCCCGAGACTTGAAAAATGACCCGATGTAGTTCGATCGCACCGTCGGAAGATCGGAAACTGCGCGTTGCTTTCGCATTTATCGGTGTACTTGTAGCGGAATTATTGGCGCGGAGTTACGAGTCGTTCGTTTCGAGATATCTCGGTAAAATAAAGCAACGAAAGAACTTCCATACCGTGTCTGTGTAATTCGCCGCGTTATATGAAAAGTTGATACGATTGATAAGTATACAAAACCGCGTAATAAGAACGAAATAATACGTATGGAAATATATGTTTGTTAACGAATAAATATGTTTCATCTTTGACATATAGCTGCAAAATTTTCTACATCATATATATATATGACCAATTAAAGAATGTGGTGTAAAACCTCTGCAGTGGAGAACCACATCTTTGTGTGTGTTCGAATCTTGGCCTCTTGGTATCATCGAAACTCGTCTCTCCGCGCAGATGCGACGACGTTCCAACCTTCTCTCGGATTCCGGCCGTATTCTCGATTTTCCTCGCGACAACGAGGTCATGCGAAAGCACCTCACGTAGAAAATCCACCGCTTGCTCGCTTTCACGTACCATCATCCGACCGCCTCTCTCTCCCACGCTTTCTCTACCCTTTTTCCTCGCGACGTTTCATTTCTGCGCGGGGGTCGCGCGATTTCGGGCTCGCATAAATCGCCAAGAGCCAGGAACAGAAAACTCCCGCTTTCTTCCCATCTCTTGTTCCTCTTTTTCTCCTCCCCGACTCCTTCGTCTTCTTCGAGGGTCGCATCCGCCTTCCCTCCCCCCTCCCCTCCTCTCTGCCGTCCTTCTGTGTCCCGCTTTTCTTGCCTAGAGGGTACTAGAGTCGGAGGTGGGCAAAAGTTTCGAACGAATTTGCATGTCGCTCTCCTAACGATTTCCTCTTTCGAGAAGAGAACTCCCGACTTCATCTCGTTTATCGATAAAAGAAATGACGTTGAATAACGCCTTCTCTTCCGTCGCGTTACCGTGCGAGATATATATACCTTCAATAGCGCCGCGACAGATCGCAAGATTTGCAACCTGACGGAATATATTTATTTTACTTATGTAGACTTACGCTCGGTGAAATTTCATGAATTTTAAAGTGTTCACGGTTTCGGGAGGAGAGAAAGAAAGTTCGTCCCCTTTCTAATGTCAACGCACATAATTCGTTATTTTTCTGCAAAGATAAAAGTTTAAATTACAAAGGATACTGTGCAAATTTTTGTTTCGTCGATTCTATTAATTTATTGAACAATGCGCGTATCGCGTTCGATGAAACAGACAAGAGATGTCCGCTGTCGATTGAATTTTCGAAAGCTGCGTCGTTTGGCGCCACAATTTTGACAAAGAAATAGCGGCAACAAAATTCTCCGTATCTCTCGTTGACACGAAACACCGTAGGACTTTCGCGTAGGTACCATTTCGCCCTTCCTTTCTCCCATTTCCGCCGTTGTCCCACCCACGGTGGCGCGTCATCTCCAACCAACCCTCTTCCTCTCCCCGTAGATCCCCACTAGGTGCGTTTATCTTCCATACCCTATTGATCCGTAAGTGATGGTGCTCCGGAAGGTGGAGGATGCCGGTGACGGGGGCGAGTGGATCGGTCTCTGAAGCAGGGAAGGACGGAAGGCGGTTTTCACAAGGGGAGAGGGAGAAACACGGAGGTCGAAGTCTCGTGCGCGCGGATCGCACGATTAGGTCGTCGAGAAACGAGAGAGAGAGAGAGAGAGAAAGGAAAAGAAAAACGGAGACGAGGATGTCTTGAAAAAACCGAGCTCGCGGAATGAAATAATAATATTAAGATGGATAGAACGGGGCCCCAAGTTCTTCGGCACACGGCGACGAGGAGGCAAAGCCGGCGATGGCAACGGGGGTGGCGGGGAAGGGAAGGAAGAGGGATAATACGACCGGCGGCGGCTGACAGTGACGCAAGAAGCTTTTTCATCATTTCCAAACCGTCCTAACTTTGCCCTCGGAACAAGCCCTGAGCGAATCCATACGCCACCCTCTTCTCACTCTTCCATTCTGTGATATGCTCGCGCCGCGGCGTAGGGAAATCTCCTTCCTGTATCCAGGTGGATACGCCGCACGCACAAGAGATCGTGCAGACGCTCTTGGAGACCTAACTCCACGAGCGCAAGAGTATTTTTCTTATCTCAGATATATCTGAGAGAGCGGAGAGAAGAAAAACGATATGAAAATTTCAAAACGTGTTTTTCTCTCTCTCTCTCTCTCTCTCTCACACACACACACACACACACAAGTATCGCGAGCTCGCATTCTGTAAGATACTTTATATCTTGCACTTTTGTTAATTCAATAAAGACGTGGCGCACATAACACAATGTTATTGTCTCAATATTCCTGGCACTCGATATTCTCGCGACTTCTTCCCCCTCCCGTTCTCCATTACTTACTGATAAATTTAATGATATATCTATATTATATATCTATAAACTTCGCGAAGCGAGAATATGAGCGACGAGAGCGGAGAGCGAAGGAACCGTGCGGAAACGTAGTTTTCGACTACGCGTGCAGAACTGAAAGCAGAGTCGGAAGCGTTAGGCCCCCACTGGCCCCGCTTTCCTCCCCTTCACTGCCTTCTCCTTCAGGGCCCCGGATTCATGCCTAGTTTTTATCGGGATGCTTTTGTTCTAGTCCCACGGCACGATCCCCCTTACGCACACATCGCGTCACAATGTGTCGTTTTTTTCTTTTTCGGAACCGGATCGCGTAATGGGCCCCTTGTGCGACCATCATTGGAACGTTTTCTTTAGAATTGTGAACGCACGACAGATGAGAATGTTTTGAGATTTCGTACGTATACGCGATGACGCATTATTATAACATTTATTTTTACAGCACTCTGTATTAGAATTGTTATTAAAAAAATATATAATTACATTCGTAATGTTTCATATACAGTCTAAAGAATCGAATAACTAGTTGATTATAAAGACAATAATAATATATAATAAATTTTTATTTTTAGAACTTTTTTATTGATAATCTTTTATTAGAGATGGGATGTGTACGTAAACAATATGAATTTTCAAGCACAAATAAAGCTACTGTAAATAAATAGAAAAAGTAAATAAATAAAATGAGAAAATTATAAGAACGAAATAAACGTGTACATATGTACGTACAAAGATCCGGATATGTCGCTCAGTTCACGATTCTAGCTCGCTTTTCATCTGATTTGCATACTTGTACGCATTTCGTGCCCGAGAATACAAAGCACGGTAAGTAGTACCGCGATTACGGAAGATGAGCTCCTTCGAGCGACAATGTTCCATCGCGAGCGCATTTTCTATTTGCCTAGATGCATTTCTTTTGTGCCACGCCAAACATGTGAGAAAATTTTTTCTCGACATACGGGTTGTTAATTCGTGCGAGGTCACGTCGCACACACCCGACACACGCGACGTTCGCGCGAAGAGACGTAAAATCTACTGTGATGCTTGCGTTTCAACGTGCGCGCGCGACATTAACTTCGCTTAACACGAAGAATCAAAGATGAGTAATTGCTCTATGTATATTTACCAGCTTTCATTCGTTTACATTGAGGAGTGGAAAAGCAGCGCGATATTCAAACATTAAGTATTACACGCGCAGATATACGCCGAGAAGTTGCTTGAAAAAAGCTCGAGAAAGCAGACGTCCGCGTGTTAACAGACGCGTGTTTAATTATATGATTTTTATAAATATATACATTCAAAAAAAGAAATATATATATTATCAAAATAAATGTAAAGTTTAATGAATTTTCTATAAATTTAGGTATTGTGTATAAAAGTATAAAAGATTAAAGAAAGCAAGCAAGGGAGTAAATATAAATATCCAACAAAATGTCGAAGACAAAACTTCGGTTTCCGTTGTGAATCGCGAGAGAAGAGAAAAGAGCGAAGGACTTTTTCTCTCTTCCGTCCTCTTCCACGTTGCTGAGTCACGCGGCCGCACAGGGATAATTGCATTAATTTATTCCCGATCCGCCACAGAAATTCTAGATCTCCTCCGAGCTAATTACGTTATTAAAGGACTCCGGCTCTGCGCTCCACCCCGCGGGATTATTGTTCTCGATAAGATTTCTGGAGGAACAAAATGTCCGATCCACCGTCGCTTCTTGACACTATTAAATCGCAATTCGTACGAATCACTACCGGCGTGTAGGATTCGTGCCGAGTAATGTTCAAGAGTTTTCTTTTTTTTTTTTTGTAACTGTTATTACGGCCGGTCTAACTACTATCGAGCCACAATCGAAAGTGCGCGGAGAGCGACAAAGGGGTGGTTCGTTAAGCCGCTCGTTCCTCCAGAAACCGCTGATTGTACGCAATTACGAAGTAAGCGGCTGATCGAAGAGTCCCCCGCGCGTCATCGCGCTAATCGTTAATTTGAAAACGAGGAATATACTCTATACTTTTATAGTTCAATTAAAACTTTTTTTTCTCTTTGGTCTTATCGACGTCGAACAAAAGTTCGTTATATTTTTCTCGTATCTATTGGATAAAAACAAAACCAAAACGATTTAAAAAAAAAAAAAAAAGCGAACGCGCATAGAGATACGCGCGTCGGCATTTTCAACTGTAATTGTGTGCGAAAAAACTCGTTTCTAATTCTCTAGCCATAGTCTAACGCGCAGACGTGGACGAGTAATAAATATCGCCATTAACGGGAGTGAATTAATCAGACAGCGTGAGACCTTCCAGTTCGTGCTACAGCCGTCGTCGCGAGTTTCTTTTAAGACAGCTGATGCTGATACAGTAGCAGGGTTCAATTTGCATGAGGCCCCATAGAGAGAGAGAAAGAAACTAACTTGATTATTTCTCCTTTCTTGCGAGAGTAACGTCGCGCTCCCCCCTTGCGCGAATAATGCGCGCAAGCTTTATAATTAGAATAGGCTGCTTTCATGTAAATCTGTAATGGTATAGAACTGACGTGTATGTCTCGCGGATACGCATCAGCGACGTGTATCATGTTCTACATCGGCGCGTAATGTTAAAACCTCGACGAATATTCAGATGTAATCAACTTTGCGTTTTATAGTTCCACGAAGAGCGGCAACAGAACGACTTTTTTTTTCGACGCGAACATTTTCCTTCTCTGTTTTTTTCTTACTTTTCTTTTTTTGTACACTATTTTCTTCTTTAATAATGTTTTGTTTTTATACAGTAAAATAAAGTGACACGGTTATTAATTAATTGAAGAGTAAATGTAATATCAAATTATTTTGTTCTCAATCTTAAAGCGGCTGCGTAGCGCGTGTGAGTTAAGTGATAATTAGTTTTCCCAGCTCGCGAATAATATTAGAAGTTTACGTGAATAAAAATAATAAAAGACACGTAAAACTCGGACAACGAGATTAATGCGCGAAGAAAGGGGCGTGATCTGGAAAGAAATCCGGCGGATGGAGAACAGGATATGTGCATTAAAACGAAACGGGTCACTAGAATTTCTAATGAGGTGTGTGAACTTGGTCCCGGTTTCGCCGCGTAACCTAATTAAGTCTGAAACGCATACACACACACACACACACACACACACACACGTATAAAGTTTCGCTCAGCGTGACGCGCCGCGGTGAAACCGACCCCCATCGTCTTACTCCCCTTTTCACCTCATCGTTGTCGTGCGCGCAATGCCCCAACGTGATGCAATGTCGACGATCTTTTGGCTTCGCACGCACTCACTAATTATTATGCACGAATGTGACCGTTAATTAATTAGACGTTTCAGAGAAGGGTTCGGACCGGGAAACTGTTACGAGCTCCCGAACATTCGTGCGAACGAATCAATAATTCACAATTAAAGTCCTGTCGCCTAATATCCTTTGCTAAGCTTCCAAGCGCCATAATATCACGAGGAAAACCGTTATTTAAGATAATGGGCTACATGTGTCGAATATTCATCTAGAGATTTTAATTAAATTAAAATTTATGAACAACAAATTTCTCAGCTCACATAGTATCGTAACTAGCGAAGATTAATTCGGTCGTGTGAGCCAGTGTGCTAGATTGTTCGTGCAAAATATATTTTTTATTTTATTCGAGACGTGTAAATTAATACACATAATTAATTTGAATTAAATTTCAGTTTGAAAATTCATCTGGGATGTCCTAGGATGGGATTGCATCACATATAAATGAAATATCAATTTTTTTCTCCCGTGGAAATTAAAAATTTATGACGACAAGACGTACACGTAACGTTTTTCTATGAAAAACAATTCGTAGAAAAGCCGACTTATCAGATATTATGCAAAGTACATATTGATCTGATTTCTTTGATTTCTTAATAACATCAGGCGAAGTTTTGTTATATTCGATTTTGCAAATGTTTATCAAAATACATTAAATATCTTCACTCTCGTCGAAATTAAATAATACATTTTCGAGCGGGATCGCATTGCGGGCAAGACAAATCACAACAAAAAGAGACTGACCTGTGCTTGACACAACGTCAATGGTCTTTTCAATTCCGTCGCGGCACATCAGTGGCAACAGTGCAACCTGCCTGTCCCACAGTGCAATTGAATGCACCTAGCAGTATCGACAATACATCCGCGCCGTTCGATGGGGATGAATATCTATTGATTGATGGTACAGGGCGGTCCCTTAGGATTGCTTCTCGATGCAGACGTGTACCTGCCGCGGCCCCAAACACATTCTGTTCTACCTGCGAGTATGCGCCAAATTATCGTGTTCCAAATGGCACGTGTCTCTGTAACAGGTATATCCACTCGTGACACCAGCAGCGTGATACGAGCTTTCAAATGGATGCTGCTGATCTGGAAGAAACAGAACAGGATTAGATGAAAACTATAATTTAAACGACAAATCCAATTTTAGGCTTTTCATATACAAGTAAATCGAGCAATCTGTCGAGAGCAGCATTTTTTCATATACACGCATTTGCCACTTTTTTCCATTGAAATTACAAATAATCTCCGTTTGAGTATATTTATATTTGAGTATATTCGGAACATGTGATAAGACAACGGAAATTTTTTTTTCGATCGTGATGCTTGAACACAGCTGGATGGATTTATATCCATCGTTGATTAGTAACTCGATATCGCGTTTTTCTCTCAACAAACGTTCGTATCGATACAAGTTTGATTTATATATAATCGAAACATAATAGCTTCGATTTCTTCGCACAATGCGAACACGTCCATTTAATTTTATTTGACATCGAACAGTTTATTCTTAGGATATCCACGTAGACTCAATTTACTTAATTTGACGATCTCCACGGCGCGATTGTTCAAACGTAAAGTATATTACAAGCATTCGACAAGTATTAACTTTCGACGATGCACGTTCTTGGCGATAAAAACGAAGCGCGTGCAAAGTCGTACAGTATATTTTTCGCTTCTAATAAAACCTTTAACTATCGAATATCGGATCGCTTTGAGAGATCCCGAGATGAATCTGATGGAAATCTCATACACACAGACTCAAGAGACCCCTCGCGTTCGTGTGCGTTCCTGTCGCTCGTACGTCAACCCTTGTTGTTTTTTTGCCGCGCTCTTAATAATTGATCATCTGATTACGATACATTATACCCTACCCTCCCCTCTCTCCGTTCTTCTCGTGTCTGTGTTCCTGCTTTAGCGTACTGTCAGAGGGCATTATTCCTGCAGTAAGAGAAGTGGCATCGAAACACACAGATAGAGAGAAAAAATGCGAGAATGACGGGACGAGAGAGAGAGAGAGAGAGAGAAAGAGAAAGAGAGAGAGAGGAGCAACTAACGAGAGAGGGAAACTTTTTCTTTTCGTCGCACGCCCGGCGACGGACGGCCATTTGCATATAGGCCCCCTTATCGACAAACACCGGGGGCGCCCTTCGTAATGAGGGACCCCTCCCCTCGTTCAAAGTCTCTCTCTTTCCTTTATTTTTTCAACCTGGACCGCCATTGTCCGTTAACTCATTCGTCAGGACAGCGTGGACTAGTAATATCTCGCTTCCTCTTCCTCGTGTTACTTCCGTCTCTCTCTCTCTCTTTTTTCTCTTTTCTCTCTTTCTCCCATTTGTGCTTCTCGTGCTCTCTTTGTAGTGGCTCGTGTTCCGAGAGAAGGAAAGAGAAAGAGAGAGAGAGAGAGAGAGAGACTGAGAGGGGGGAGGGAGAGAGGAAGAGGGAGAAGAGTGGCGGAAAATAACAAAACCGGTAGGTCACATGTCGAAAAATATGAATCGTCGAGATAGAGGCGAATGCGTTGGTGCTAGTCTCTCGTGACATCTGCTTCCTGGTTATAAGTGCAAAAAAAGAATCCAAAAAGATCTCGAGATCGTTTTTGTCATCCTATATATATATATATATATGTATATATATGCAGCCGTGACAGTACGGATAATACTTTGCCGTTCGCGATTGTCCCGAGCGAAAATCTATATATATCATCGAAATAAAATTTTAAAAAAGAATACTTTACATATACGATATATATGTATGTGACAAAATTTTTATTTGTCTCGTATGACCGTTCCTGTTTTGAACTCTCTTAAATCTTGATGAAATGTTTAGTAGCAGTATTATATAAATTCTGATGCTTTTCCACGAGGACAGCAACGAATATAAGGTACATAAATTTCACACAGATGAATATTCCAAACAATTAAAATGTTTTTATAAATTTCCTATATAATTAATGTATCAAAAACGCACCAGCCATTGCGTCTGTTGCGACGCATCCAGTATAATATATTTACCTGCGCTTCTTTCTTCAAAAAAAAAAAAAAACGAAAGGATAAAAATTTCACAACTACCTGCAACTTTCAAGTGTTCCTCTCCAAATTACGGGCATTAAATTTGAATTACGCGAAGGAAATCATAGGTCTTCGAACCTGGTGATTTCTCGAATCTCAAGACTCCTCCTAATGGATCGCGTTAACGACGTGATTTGAAAAATCGCCTCTTGAGATTGAATGTTCGCGAAACACTCGCGCCGTTACGATATATTCCGATGGTGATGAGTGCAATAACTCATCCATAATTATACCTGTCAACGATGCCTAAACATTATCAATCATACTACATCCCTTTCAGGATTTTAATGAAAAGTTTTAGTTTTAGTAGCAGAAATGATGCTCGTATGCGCAACAGAAAAATTGCGCAATGAATAATGCATTTCAACGCGTTATGCATATCTGTACTTGAACCAGATCTTAAACAACAACAGTTAGAGAGTCGAGAGAGAAACTGCTTCTTCGCGGAAGCGAACATGATTGTTCGCGGTATTATTTGCTCGATATGGTGTAGTTAGCGCCGAAAACGCAAGAGATCGTTTCTTCGAGATCGACGATCGCAAGATTATTATTGTCACCCAAACTGTCAGGATTATCTACGATAGGAATCGCGAGCGAACTGTAATATATTCGAGAAGCGATCACGTGCGTCTCGAAGCGACTTTTTGGAGCAGGTGCGCAACCTTCGGAAAAATAATTAAATATTTAGCGAGGAGAGAACAAGAGAAGAATCGACAACAATCTCTCTTCTTTATGAATATAAACAGTTGACACATTAGCGAGCGAGTCGCGCAACACACTAGCACACCTGGTTCTTCGCACAAAGAAAAAGACGAAAACAGTCTCTTCCCACCAATTACGACTGTTACGAAAAAAAAAAAGTTTGATCACCGAAATCATCTAATCCCGCGACCGTTTACCTTAATTTGAAAATTACGTTGCCGACATCAGGCGGTGAAATAACGGTGCGAAGGACCCGCGAGCGTTTCCGTTATTTAATACCAAAAGCGACCCTCTTCTTCTTTCAGTGCGTGCGTCGTCGGCTAATTTGCGTTGATCGCGCAAGACGATTCGTATCGTGCAAGAGACACATCATCGATTCTTCTTATCGAAGTCTATATCGATAGGCGTAACTACGCGTGCTTTCTTTTCGTATCGTTAATATTATGAATTTTTATCATTTGATCTTCTCTTAATCTTTTGATTCGCAATAAATTTTTTATTTTTAACCAGTTTTCTTTTTTTTAACGATTATATCGTACCTTATTTTTGAGAAGAAAAAAATAGCGTTAATCGGTAATTTATCTAAAAATTAAAAACTAAATGATCATTGATTTGCTTGTCAGCGGATCGGACGTATCGTTCGATCGTGTCGTGTCAGAAATTGCAGCTGCAGAGAAGAAGGAAAACTTATGATCAGATAAAAAGTAAAAGCAGAAGGCGGTATAAAAGAGGGAAGTTGAAGGGAGAGATAAAGAGCGCTCGGTGCGAGGAGGAACGGCGCAAAAATTTACGGATGAAAAGTACAAATTACGAGCAACTTTAAAACGCCGTGATAACTTGCGTCGCGTGCTCCTAGAAAATATCTCACTTTCGCGGCCACGTGCTATCGTTGAGGCATTATAAACTCTCTATTGTTCATGTTTGTTCTCCGTCATGCCATTTGTCTCTTTGACTCGATAGAATTATTTCTGTCATTAAAACATTTATCTTTTGTTTGTCCTAAAAAAAAATCTTGCTCGATTTGTGACAGAAAATCACACGAACGAATATATTCTCTCTTTTTCCAGATACGAAACGGTAGATCGTCTTCATCAAGAAGTGACGAGTATTTACAGAGATTCGGAGATCGATTGGATTCAAGTGTACAACGCAGGCTGCACCATAGACGACACGGTTTTACCCGAGCACGTAACGGAGCCGAACGATCTCGATCGTTTGATCAACGGAACATTCAGATTATTTCTGGCAGCTCTTCCTACGCCTCCGACCATTGTCACCATAGCTAGGTATGAATCTAACTTCGTCAACACTTCAGATTCGAATAAATCAAAATAAATTCTCAGTAATTTTTGTTGCAAAATTAATTTATATTAGAAAAAAGTTACAAAAAATATAAATATATGTTATTCATTACAATATTATTATTTATATATTAACAGTATAATATTTACTTTTTTATAAAAATAGAAAACTTATATTGAGATGACAGATAATATCGATAAGTTAAGCGTACGAATCGCACAAATACTGGTTTGTAATTTGCATAATTTTTACATCTGAAAAATTGTTATTATCACGGATTTTACATACGCAAAATCGAGAAGTCCGCAATACCGCAGGCGGTGCGGAAGAAGAGATGTTGGAAGGGTGTACAATTGCGAAGAAAGGCAGAGGGTTGTATATGGCGGGGCCGTCCGAGGGGTGGGTTCACGATCGTGGATATTACCGTTAAGCCCCACCTTCCGGATAGGGAAGATGAGTTTCGCATACAGATGTACAAAATCAAACCGTTCAGTTTTTGCGTATCACAGTTAGATGTCTCTGCTTTTAATTTCTCAAACTGAACATATTGTATTTTTTTTTTTTTTTTTTTTTTTTTAAGAGCGATAGTTAAAAAGCGACAGTAAAAAATACTTCGTTGAATTTAGTGTGTCATGTATAATTTTTTATACACACACGTACATATGTATTAATTAGCAAGAAAAAGAGATATTTTATTCATAGAAAATTATCTTTTTTTTATTACAAACATACGTTAGAATTGTGTACTTAAATATCATATAAATTTTATAATACAATCATCCGCATCTTCTATTTATAAAAAAAAAAAAACGTAGAGCAACGAATTTTGAAGGAAATCCGTAAGTGGTAGCTTGGTGCCATCTCGTGACAGATACGTGGAGATTCTGCTCAAACTTCCGACTAAAAAAAATCGATTTTATTCACATGCTTTTCCACCTCTCTTGCCGTTTTCAACCTTCGCTTCAGCGCACACGAGTTTCCTACAAGATACACGAATCTCCGAATCGTTCATTCTAGACAGTTAGTACTTTCACAGTTTCTCTTATGCCTTTGTCAAACAGCAATCAAATTAAACAATCAGAAACAACAATGTTAACGGAAAGAACGTACAATTTGGCGAAAAAGACAGAAGACAGGTAAAAGAATTGGCGCAAGTAGAAGAGTTTATAAGTACAGAGAGACGTAAAACCACGAGAAAGAATGAGAGATTTTAATGACCAACTTTAGGAAGTCTCAGCATTGTCTCTTCTTTCTCTTAACTATTATATAATTGTTTTATAGATCCAGCGAGGATGATTACACTCCTTTGGAGAATGTCGATCAAATTCAAGTGGATGTTCTCGACCAACTTCGCGAACGACTGGGATCGGAAATAGATATTAAATTAGTTTATCAACAAGATGAGCAACAACAATAAGTTTTATGTCTATATATATATATATATATATATGGCAAGCATTTCTCTTTGGTTAAATAAAAGTTTTAACAAAACAATGAAAACATATACACTCTGTATGTATAATTAGTTATACGCTGTTTTACTTGCGCATCGATTTTTCATTACAATTGTACTCAATGTAGAATATATTGTGCACGCAACAGTCGAGCAAACTTTCTATCAAACTAAAATCACGTTAATGCTACGTCAATATAAAACGACGTAATATATCAATTTGTGTTATTACTTACTTTTCATTAAACGTAAACCTGTAATCATTCTAACATGTATATTCATGTGTACTCTCTAATAAACGTATAACTTCCTCACAATTGCAATTGTGATTGATCAAACTCCGTAGCAGCTGTTTCAGAGAGACAGCTTGTATTATTATTTGAAGCGTTTCTCGCGGTTTTCTCGTAGAGAGACTTAAAGATTGTGCGGGGCAGATACGGGAAAGATGAGAGAAGAGAGAGAGAGAGAGAGACAATGTGTGGCGAGTGCAATCGCGCGGTGGCGATTTGCATAAGATCGGTGCCACTGGTCCACTGTGGGACGCGGGTACAATGTCGACATAAAGGTTGCCAGGTTTTTTCGCTGCCAAAGTAGCCCCTTACTCTTCTTCACCCTGTACCAATCCACGGAGCGAGCCTTCGTTCCACGAGTCTCGGATTTGCATACCTCGGACCGGTTTCCCACACGTCTCAACAACTTCCTTCTTTTTCCGGTCTCTCTTTCTCTCTCTCCTCTCCCGCTTTTGCGCGTCTCTCGTTTTCTTCCCCCGTTCTTCTCCTTCTTTCCGCGCAACCCTTTCAGCCGCCGGCGGGAGACAAAAACACCTAGAGAGTACCTAAAAAAAAAAAAAAAAAAAAAAAAAAAAAAAAAAAAGTTTCATGGCTGCTCTCAAGACGCGTCTATTGTGAACACATGACACGGCGAGCTTTGGAATGGTCACGGATAGAAGGTTTTTTTTTTGCACACGCCGGTTTCAAACGCCGAATTGACAGAAGCGGGAAACGCGAACGCTCAAACAGCCCGCTCGCGGTCTGGACCTTTATTGTGAACAATTTACTATTTTTAGTATTGACAAATGAATATATATTATATTTATATGTACGATAATCTATTTCGACGTCAAAAATGAAATTTGAATGATCAGCATGAAAAGGCGTCTTCATATAATTAACATGTAATATTCATTGCACTGTTATCTCATTTTCGAAGTACTTTTAAAAAATAAAAGAAACACGCGCGCGTTAAATGTGTGTCCGAACTACGTGTCCGATGATTAAGGATAATGTTGGCAATGAAGGATAACGCTCGGGCATTAAACACGGGCAAAGTGAATGCGGAAGTGCGGTTGCGCGATTAAGGGGCGAGCGTTGAGAAACCGCAAGGGTGAAAGAGAGAGAGAGAGAAGAGGAGAAAGACAGGAGAGTTCACGAGTCGCCAGCTTTTCAAGTAATGATTGTCGTTAACCGCCGCGCCGTGCGGGCCACACAGCTGAGACTTTTGTATGCTAATGACAGGGTAGTCCGATTTCATCCTACGGCCGAGTAAAAAATCTTAGGGGTCAACAGACCCATCCGCGCGCGCTCTCGCCCGAGTTTTAAGTCTCCCTCGAGCGCCATTGACCTCGAATTAAAATCAGGAGCAAGCTTCCGTCCCGCCCGGAAATTTTACAACGGCGCTCTCGCCTTTCGTAATGTAACACACCTCCGCTTATTTGCTCTCGCGTCTCTCGAGAGACGTACGATATCAGACGGATAGTGAATTCTTTTACGAGCTGAGAACACAGTGTGTAAATATACGGATTATACAGGATCAGTCGCGGACCGGCGACTTCTTCCGAATGTGCGAACTTCTCGAAAAATATCAAAATTGGTAAATTGTTGAGAAATTTCTAACTGGATACGCGACGATAAGATAACTCGAATCTAATTCATTTGAAATTTTTTCATTGAAAAGTGTTTCTCTCATACGAGTTATACACAACATAGCGTCGCAAACGTAAATATTGTTCTAACGCGCGGACTCTTCGCGATTTTCTCTTCTTTCTCACGGTCGTTCGCATTTCATTCATCCAGGTGACATCCATGTCAGTGGGTTCTAAGGGAATTATTCAAAACCAGCCCTAACTGGCAAAAGTGCAGCCGTCCCTGGAACTGTAATCCCATACCCGTATCTAATCTGCATTAAAGAGGAGGAAAAAAAATGTCGCGTGGGGAAAAACAAAAGCGCGGTGGAAATTCGCTCTCGATAGGTTTCGCGAGCTCGGTTTGACATAAAACGGAACTACACTATACGCGGAATATTATCTAATCTTTGCATCAAATAAAACGAGTACACAGTTGTTAAAAACTCGTGTTTTTGTTTATAGTGAAGATGTTCGAAATCGATTGTCTTTTTATATTATTTATATATTTTTTTTTTAACGTTCACTTCTAAGTGGTGTAAATACAATTGTTTTTATGCTCTTCACTCATCTCTTCTCTCGTTATCTCTTTCATTATTATTATTTATATGTGCTTGAGAAAAGCTTTTTTTTTTC
Organism: Pseudomyrmex flavicornis; assembly: GCA_014825475.1. NCBI lineage: Eukaryota > Metazoa > Arthropoda > Insecta > Hymenoptera > Formicidae > Pseudomyrmex > Pseudomyrmex flavicornis. The sequence goes on from QVNW01000544.1 coordinate 23,955, forward strand.
AAATACAAAAGCTCCTATAAAAGAAATATTGAAACTGCGACAAAAATAAAGTCACTGGAATTTAGAATTCGATCACAGATGTCAAGTAAAAGAATCTCGGTGACATTCTAGTTTTTCCCGCGAAACTGCAACAGCGGCATTTTTCTCTCTCTCTCTTTCGTCCCTCCGAGATGATATTCCTATCGATTATGCACGTGACGAAAGAGATCTTCAGGCGAGTATGCTAATGCGCGCGATAGCATAATATAAAAAGCCAATACGCCGAGGCAAAGCCAATTATAGTGTGGAGACCTATCGTGCCCGATACACACTCCGTTTTGCACGCGTATCATCCTCAAAAAGTTTCTCTTTCTCTCTCTCTCGCTCACTTTCATTCTCTCAAACGCGGATGTGCAAACGTGAGAGACAAATGAGACGAGAGAAGGAAGAGCATAGATAGACAACGCCATTGGCAGAGGCCTGCATCGGCAGCCATTGTTCGGAAGCGCTATTTGTATTTATTTGGGCCTTTTGTTCAAGCCTTGAGAGATTCATGGGACGGAAGGTGGGGCGGAAATGAGAGTGAGAGAGAAAGAGGCATATGAAAGAATTTATTCGAAGAGCACAAAGTAAAGGGTGAGATAGGTCCACTAGTCGTTGCGAAACCACTCTGCGTTTCAGTTGAAAAAAAAAAAACACGCGTGTGAGAGAGAGAAAATTTGTTGTAAACAAACAAGTGATTTTGTCAACAATTCGAACTTTTTCAATTGGAGTCGTGGAATTTATTGTGTTTTGAGATTTACAAGTGAATTATTGTCAATGTTTACGAATTGTTCGATGCGAAAGACGAGGATTCGTGAGAGCACACATCGCGTGTAGTGCCAAAAAGTGAACCGAACGGGTTTGAACATCCAATTGCGCCGTCGTTCGCCCGGTCGGTGGGGAAACTTGGCGCGCTCGTTGGCGTGGTGCGACGAAATGGCACAGCATATATATACACACACACACACACATATGTGTATATATATATATATACACACACACACACACACGTATGAGTGTGTGTGAATGCATCTCGTGCAGCGGATGCAACTGCGAGTGGTCAGTAGTTCGCAAACCGACTGAAGCGCTTAGTGTATCTCTCGTTGCGTTTTGCGCGCGAAAATGACGCACGGAATAAAAATCAGCTGGTCACTTCGTGAATTCTTTTTTTTTTTTTTTTACATAATTTGCGTTTTGTTCGAATCTTTTCTCAAGGTTCGAACAGTTACCAACGTGGCGCCGTTGCGAAGAAATATCTCGTCTATGCGAACTAAAACTTGAAGTGTGTTGCGACACGTGTGTAAAACAAATGAAACGAACACCCCATTAAAACTTGAGACAAAAATTAGTTATTGTAATGTGATCTCGTCGCATATTAAGATAATGAAATAAAAATGTGCAAAATCGGATGACATCGTGTGAAATGTTTTGTTATTCTCACGTTAAGCTATGGGCGTTAAAAAATATTACAGAATGTACGAAAGGAGTTCGAAACATTAAATTGTTATATCGTTACAATAGAACTTTGTGGAAAAAACAAAACTTTTTTACGTGCGACGACGCAGATATGCATGTAAATTAATTTTTAGAGTGAACAATCTCTCTTTCTCTCTCTCTCTCTTTCTCGGAATACTGGTGACGCGCAGAACAACGTGAAGCGTGACAGTTTCTCTGCTAAACGAAGAATACGAGAGGGGTAGCGGAAGTTGCCATAAGTTTTAATAACATATAAATAAAGACAACGTTGTAATAGAGTTTTCTCGCTACGAGTTTACCAGGGCGAGGAATTCGATATGACAAATATACTCGCGGTCTCTGTTGTAAATATTCAAGCGTGAACGCATGACATTTTCAAGCGTCGGCGGCGACCGCGTCTGAAAAGGTAACAAACTCAATTTCTTTTCTCTTCGGGCGCGTAATTGTTAAATGAATTTCAAAAGCTAAAAGTTTAAAGTTTACTAACGTCTTACATTTAACATGCGTGGTATTTTGAAACGCTCTCGTTTAATTAAGCAGAAAAAAAATACTTCTTACAGGTTGAAAAACTCAAGATAACATCTATAATGTAATAAGAGATTATTATAATAATAACATTATAATAATCGTATTTTTTAAGCATCGTCAACGATAAACATCCTTTTTGCAATTTGTTTACCAACCACGTATGTTTATCAACAATGTCCCTTGGGTATTGTGTTAAGAGAAAAACACAATACCCAAGGGAATGTTTAAAAATGGATCGGTGATCGCTCGTTTTATCGTAGCTTCTCGCTGACGCGACAAGTCTGGCGCATGTAGCTTTGTTTTCTTGCCATTTGATAAACACTAAGTTGCCTCTGTGGAAATACGCCGGCAAATTCTGTCGCGCGTGTGTCCATGCATCGGAGCGCGAGGAAAAAAAAAGAGAAAACGTTTGAACCCGCGTTTTCCCTTCTCTTGTTCTTTATTTCGATCGTCACGCCGTCCACGGCATTCAATCGCAAAACTGCTAGAATTCGTTCTCGATAAGAGGAAAGACAAGGAAAAAAAGAAAGAGAAAGAGAGAGAGAGTGCAAGCAATTCTAATACACGCGGGGGTGAGCGTGTAATTCCAAGGCCGCGCCATATTTTAACATCGTTCCGAGTTACATTATGTTTCAGCAAAATGGTTGGCGCACACGTGGCAGCGCGTCGGTGACGAGAAGGGTGGTTTATCTCAAACACAGAATCCTACCCTCTCGTTCTCTCTCTTTCTCACTCGCGCGCGCGCGTTTCACCCCTTCGCCTCCGACGCAGCAGCGCAGGGGTGGAGGCGACGACGATGAAGGGGACGAGAGTGAGGGAGAAAGAGAGAAAGCAACGGCAGGAAAGGATAGAAAAGTCGAGGGGAAAAGGTGGAGAGAAGGTCGACGACGACCCTCGGCAACCAGCCCTCCCACCGTCAGCCACCCCTTTCTCCTTTAGCTTTCGCGTCGTCTATAGAGGGATGGAGGATGGCAAGCCGGCAACGGTACGCGAACTAACGACGTTCTTTCGCTTCTCGAGAGAGGAGGGCTAGGATGGGTGCGCGGGTGGGCCGACGAGAGTGGCGGGTGAACGAGAGGGAAAAAATAGGTAGAGAGAGGAAGAGGCAGAAGCCGGGTGCGAGAGGAGACACTGACGAAGAGACTGCGGCAGGTAATGATGTACCGCGGTAAATTTCCTGTGGAAAATTGCACACAAACTCGGCCCGCGGATTTGCCGCTAAAAGATAATCATTTACTTTTTTTTTTTCTTAGCGCTGCTCCGTAGAGTTAAACCTACGGTGACATACTGTCTGTGCGCCGCACTATTCTGTGTGTGTATCGTGTTAAAGAGAATTTATATCATTTATATCATGCAGATACACATATATGTATGTATTTTAAGCATCACTTACATGTGTTTAGATAAGTTGTTTTCTTTTTCTTCAAACCAACACGTATTGCAAACCAATTAATTTATTTTACACAGATTTGGGTGATTTTTATAAATCAGTTATAAAATTACTTTTGTGATATGTACTTGCGTAGTTTTTCGAACTAATTTTTATCCAAATTCACATTGTATGTAGAATTTTGTTCCACTTCTCACGACTCGTCTCTGACAAAATGTACCGATTTTTTATTTATTTTAAATAAAGATTGACGGAATTGAGAGAATAAGAAGATCACGGCGCGTGATTTCGTATACCAAAGTTTTCGTCGACAAAAAGAAAAGTTCTCGAAACGGGAAACGAGTTATAAAGCAGAAACCGGCCAATCTTTTTCTGGCAGCCAGCAATACATGATGACCTATCGTCGTCGTTGAAAGAGACCGTCGATCATTTCTTCGAGTCTCTCTTCGCGAAAGAAGTCGAACAACTTTGTATTGTTACGAAATCGCGAGTGTTGCATGCGATTTGTTGGCAGCCAACAAATTCAAAGTTTTAATTTGAGTTCGCCGATTAATTGGGAACATTATGCCTGCCGCCGGCGAAACTTTCGGCCGGCCACGCGACTTCTCACCCCTTCCCTTTTCCTATATCCTTTTCCTTCCGCCGGACTTGTCGGAATCGACTCGCAGAATTATTTCGAACTATTCATTCCGAACTTGGTTATTCTTCGTCGGGTAATTATAATCTCAACGACATATCACAGGAATGCGAAACCCCCGCGATTTTATTAATCGCTAATTTTATCGTCTCTCTCGCCGTAACCTGGGAGTTGTTTCAAACATGAAGAAGTTCTTGATCAACTTATCTCCGACTCTCTGAAACCTCTAAATGAGAGAGTTATTTTCTCATATTTGACTCACAATAGTCCCCAAACATTAATTTACATTTATTCGGTTGCTATCAACGGCTTTCTACAAATCGGAGCGACGTTTACACGTAACTTTACTTATGGTCATTACCAGACTCTCCCGAGCGAAAAGATAGAAAACGGCGGAAATCCACACCGTTCATGGTAAGATCGCGAGTGAATCGATACGAGAGGTGGATGTGCTGGGTCCGACCAGGCCGATGGTGCACCGAGGGTGGAGGATGGTAAAGGGAGGGGGCGCTTTTTGAGGGAGATGTTTCGTTCGTTGGCAGAATAGGTTTTTCCCCCACTCGGTTACTCCCGCAGGATAATCTCCATCCCTCTGACTCGTCTCTCTCTCTCTCTCTCTTTCTCTCTTTTTTTCTTCCCCTTCTCTCTCTCTCTCCCTCTGTTTTCCCTCTCTCTTCGTAAAACTCACTCGTGTTCGCTCTCGTTCACCCCTCGCCCCCGTGTATATACGCTCGGCCGCGTGCAACTCCCGCTCCGCCGTGCCTCTCATGACGTTAACGCCGGAAAAATGGGCTAGAGGGGCTGCGAAGACGTGGCGTGGGCAGTGACGCGTGTGCACGCAGGAAAACTCTTCTTATTTATATGCTCCGTGCTGCTACGGCAAATCGATATCGTGCGTGAATTCTCTCTCGATGTGCGCGCGGTACAGCAAAGGACGAGGGGGGAAGGAAGAGAAGGAGAGAGAGAGAGAGAGAGAGAGAGAGAGAGAGAGAGAGAGGAAAAGGAAGCGTGCTGGAGAAAGATCCTTTTTTCGCGTATTTTCAGCGCCGACGTTCACGACGTACTCCACGACTTTTATTGCATTAAATGATGCATGAAGTTCTTGTATTTCGGGTTTGACGCAATCACCCCCATTGCTTTTGTAACGTTATTTCGATAAGACACGATAAAAATTGGTTATGTTATTTTTGCACGTGAGCTTTGACTGAATAAGAAAAGAAAAAAATATAAGTTTTTATTCCTATACTTTTTTAAGTCTTTTTCAAAATGGATACTATAGAAATTATACGCCTTCTTGCGCGCATAAGATTCTTCAAAAACGGAGATTTTTTTTATCTCGCACACGTATATATTCTAGTATGTGTTTCTACCCTCCGCTTTAAAAACATGAAATAGAAATGTTTACTTTTTGATTTGTTCTCGTACGCTATGTTTTATAGAAGAGTCCGCATAAATATTATATTCCCAAATAAACCTGGGCTGACGGAGTTACAAGAGTTGCGTGACATAAATTGCGAAATCGTGTCGCCGGGAGGCGAGGTAGAAGGCGACATAAGCAATAAAACGCGTTTATTTATGCGTTTTGCGCCGAAATGGTGAATCGATATTTCGTGTGAATTCTCGCGGAAAAAGGACGGTGTATCCTTCGCGCGCAATGGCTTCCGTTGTATCAATTTTCCGCGCGGTTCAGCTTCTTCCACCTTTCTCTCGGTTGCGGTTTTGTTATATAAATCGAATAAATAAATCCTTGTGCTGCTTTGTGAATTTTCATTGTATATTTGTTGTTTTTACTCGAGTGATATAAAAAAGACAGAAAAATGTATTAATATACGTATGTATGTATGTATGTATGAGAAATTGGTGTTTTTTCTTAGAGATGTATTTATAATTTTCTGTATTTCAATTAGATACTAATCTTGCTTTTATATAATGTCACATACACATATATAATTATTATGTGTGAATGTGAATGTTCGTGTACAACAGTAATTCTACGTTTACATAGGCTTTGTATGATCTGAAAAACATTACAGAATGTAATTGCCTACATACGATTTCTGTTTCTTGATAAAAGAAAAATTTCAAATCAAGTACAAAGTGATGTACGAAAAACTCTCTTTTTTTGTACTCTCTAGTCAATGTGTATGACGTCATAAGGGAGAGAAAAAATCGGAAGAAGAAACGGCGAATGTGGAGGTGAGAAGTCAAGAGGGTGAAACGCATGGCGCTGAAGAGACGTCGGGAGAGGCTGGCAAGACGCGAGATGAGAAACGGGAGAAGGCGGTCGGAGTCACATTGGGAAGCGAATGAAACGTTGGTTCGTATCAGCATAATGTAGATACCAACTCCTTGCTTCTTTCGAGAGAGTTTCGAGGTTTCGGAGGGCGTAATACGGCTCCGGAATACACTCCGGGTCCGTTCGGGAGCGGGGGAGGGACGGATGAAATTGAAATGGAACTACCCGAAGGAACAGACGGCCTCACGGGTTTCCAAACCCGACGAAAGATTAAAACGCGAGCGAATGGATGCGAAGGAGAAAGTTTTACCATACCTCTTCTCTCCCTCCTCCCACCCCTTTCTCTGTTGTCGAACTATACTTCGACCGAACAGAGGGTTTACTGATTTCGGAGCAGTATCTGAAAGGTTTCCGTGCGCGAGGTCGAGATGATACGTTTTTAAGATAGAAACTGGGTATAATGTAAAACAGCCGTTCTTTTGAATGAAAAATTCTAGAGAAAGGAAGAGGGGGAGAAAGAAGAGAAATTGTCGATTTATCGACTAGTGTTACTAAACTGATTAAACTGACTTTCTTTGTCTCCACTCCTTGTCATAATTATTTTTGACTAATTAAAACACTTGATATTGCAATCGTTTTTATACATTAACTTCTATATTCGAATATATTCATTATTCAAAGAAGAATTGTGGTTTTACCTTAATTACGGCCATCTAATTACCGTATGGAATTAATGAGATTGGTTGGAAGAATATACCTAGCTGTGTAAACTGTAACGCTGGAGAAGTTCTATATATATACATATAACATATTTCATCAGTTTAATTTATTAACTTAAAATTGTCTTTTTTAAATATTAATTCTTTCTCTCTCTCTCTCTCTTTCTCTCTCTCTCTCTCTCTCTCTCTCTTGTCACAGTTGTATTAGTTAAATTCGCATGACGAGCTTGTTGAAACCACTCTTTCCAAAGGATAGGTCTATGAAGAGAACGTACGCTCTTTTAATTTTTCTACCTCTACTTTCCGTAGCGTGCGCGCGCGCCAGCTTCTCATTCCTTTCAGCGTTATTCCGAGAAAGACAAGCGCGTAGCGGTGTAAAATGAAATTAATTATTAGAACGTCTCAACAGGTGGGTGTAAGCGTCTTTAATCTTCCCCTTCCGTCGCGCTGGCTCCTTTCTTTATCTTCCTCCATCTCTCTCTTCTCTCTTTCTCTTACTTTCTTTTTTTCTCGAGACAAGCTTCCGTGTTCGAAAAAAAAAACAAAGTTCGATATCTTAGGCTCATATTAGACCGCGCTTGGAAGACGCTAGACTTCTAATTAAAACTCCAGCGTACTTGCTGTGAATAACATCGCATATTCTATATGCAACTGTAACTTCAGAGTTATTTTATCGAAAAGTGTACAGAGTGAAGTAGTAGTTTGGAAATTGTGTAGAAAAACTGCACGGGTAAAAATCAAAACAAAAATTATTCAGTCATCCCGCCGGATGTCGTCGACTCCTTCTCGTTCCGAGATAATCCTGGACGACGACGTTTCTCCAAACACTTCCCCGGAGGAAAAACAGTCTTTGTGTCTGTATGGCGCGGGGTGTCAAAGTTTTTACTACGGCGAAATGCATGTATGCAGATTTATGCGGCCTTTCTCGCGTGTGAGCGAAAGGGACAGACCGAAGAAAGCGAACGAAGGGCTTTTCTCACGTTCGGGTACCAACGTGGAAACGTCTACCTTCTCTTCACGTCGGGACAGATATTTAACGATGCGGACGACGACAGTGAAGAGGTGATACATATCGATGGCCATTAATATTCGCACAATAGAACGATGCAAAGCACCGACTGTGTGCGCGGTAAGGGTATCGATGTTGTACGCAACAGTGTAGCGAGACCCCTTTTGAGCGCGGAGGACGTACTCGCGATCTTTAGGCAAATTTATTGGTTATTGACACTTTGTCAATGTCGAGATTGGTAAACAACCCTGATGCCACATCGGCACTTATATATTGCGGTTTAATGATTTTATAATTATATGCCGGGAAAAAGAAAGAAAGATGTGTCAGCTGAAATTGAAACTGTTACACAAAATCACGTTCAAAAGCCGTTAAATGTACGACAAATTTCTAAACTCGCTTTACTAAACTTGTAACAACAAGTAACATGTTATAATTTAATAGAAATATTAAATTAGCGTATTAATTGTTTTATAATTTAATAGACATTGTTATTGTAACGTGTTATAATTTAATAGAAATTGTTATCGTACAAAAATTTTAATTAAGAGCTTCAAGTGAGATAACTAGCTATAATTATCAAGTAAAAAATAATTTATAAAAAATAAATATTATTACGTTGTCTCAAAATGTATATTCATTTGGATCACAATTTTGGCTCAGAGAGAGAAATTGAAAACAAATTTTCACAGAGAGAGAAAGAGAGAGAGACAGAGAGAGAGAGAGTTAAATCTTAGTAGAAAAATATCGCATTCTCTAAATGAAAAAAAAATACAAGAAGAAGAGAGATTTCTTGCCCGGCTCCCCATGTATGTACATATTTTCTGGCGAATGCCGTCTCTTTTCCACACCCTCGTGTCCGCCGTTTCCACGTCGTTTCTCTCCATCTTTTTTTTCCATTTTCTCCCTCTCTCGCATCCACCCACGATCAATAGTGTGTATTCTTGACACGCACACATTGTATCCTGAAGAGGATGCAGACGAACAATACGTTTGCGAATAAAATTCTTCGGAAACGTTTTATTTGTTCGCGCGCGAACATTTTCGTCGCAAACACTTCTCTCGCCGCGTTGCATCGATAATCGTTTTTTGTTAATCGGCATCACACGCGTTTGCGCCACAACGATAACGACCATTCGCCACCTTCGGGCTTCGGCTTTAGCTCGCGCCTCTCCCCTTTCTCCTCTCGCGAAGAAGTTTTTGCGGCGTTCTTTTCGCGCCCTCGGATGTTGTTGATGAATGAATCTTGGCGAATCTCCAGGAAGGCAGGCGAAAAAAAAAAAAGATATCCCAGCTCATGCGGGAATTACTCGAAGACGGTGACGCGTTGCGGCGAAGATGGGAGAGAGGTTGGAGAGAACCGAGAAAGAAGAAACGACAACACGAGCGAGTCGAGGGTGGATGAAAGCGGGAAAAGAAGACGGGAGAGAAGTGTCTGCCGACGACGTCGGCATTTTTCGTATGATTGATCGAAGCCACTGTAGCTCGGGCAGATGATCGTTAATGATATCTATCGGCTGAAAACCCAATCCATTATTAACGCTGTCATCAATAACATCCGAGACGCCGTTACCTTCGTGCATCTTGAAACATCGATATGAGAAATGTGGAAGAGAAAAATTGCAACCCTTGACGAACAATGCAAAATCGTTTAAAAGAGAAAAGCGCAGTTTAATTTTTTATACCAATATAGTCACATATATTAAAATTTTGTCAAAACATTATGTACGTGTTTTTTATAACTTCCATAATACTTTTTTTCTCCATATTTTTGTATCTTTAATGTTTACTCTGTCAGTCCTTAAAATCCTTCGAAATACCCGAAATTTGCGTCTTGATTTGAAGGTCGAGTAGAACAGAGAGTTTCTCTCTTTCTCTCTTTCTGTCTCTCTTTCTGGCAATGGATTCGAAGGGAAACATATGCCGAGAGAGAATTCAAAAAGAGAGGCAGGCGTCGCGTCGCGCCTTGAATCGATCGAAGTGAGCGCTTAACTCCGAACCAACACGTGAACTTGGATTTACAGAAGCTGAATTAAGCGAAAAAACACGAGAATTTAGTTAAAAAAAAAAAAAAAATGCTTAGAATTTTGCCCGATGCGTTTGTTACGCGTGTGTCAATGCGCAATGTGTCCAGCTAACCGCAAGAACATAGAACGCGCTCATTGTGTTCTTACAAAAAGAATTTACAACCATAGAAATAGGTATAATCTTTTAAGAATCCTTTACGTCTTATTTAGCGGAATAAAATCTCTTACACAAAAGAACTTGCCTTTTGTTTTATTTTTTTCGCGTGAACATTCTCGATGCAACGGCGCGACGTCGCAAGAAAGAGGGCCCTGCAAGAGGGCCAAATAAAACGAAGCAAATTGTGCGACCCCGCCTAGTACGAGTGGGCCCTTAATGGGGTGTCGTCGGCAGTCGCGCATTTATAATTTCTGTCCCCGAACCGTTCCACCACCGGCCATTCTTCGTTCTTTCTTTTTCGCAGACTGCTAACACGAAACAATCTCTTTTCGTACGGCAGAAAAGAACAAAACTGTCTGGAGTGGAGTAGGCAGGTCGTTTAAAAAGCGCAAGATGAGATATCGCGATATCTCGAGGATTCAATGGCGTTACTCCGTTAAACAGACAAAACACCCGGAAGAGAGATGTTCTCTCTTTTTTTTTCTTTTTTTCAAAAGTTGCAATTTTAAATTTTAAAGAATTATTCAGCTCTTCGCGCAAATGTGCTCTCATTAAATTTATAAATAGAATATATATATTTAAATTTAATTTCAATGTATTCGTAAAACCAAATATTTTTGTTACGAATCTTTCATTAAGAGTGTTATTACGTAATTATACAAGCCAAACAAAGAATGTTGAATTCACATTCTTAAACATGGAAGAATTTAGATTGCATTGATCCGATGATCATATAAAAACAAGAGAAATAAACGTCTGCTTTATTTATTTTTTTTTTTAATTTAAAGTGAGGCTAAATAAAGCGGGTTTAAATTACCCTAACTCACGCGACCCCGACGTCTTCGAGAGAGCAATTTTTCTGAACGCAACGCGTACCGAAGTAGAGAACAAAACAGCGGCCCAAACAGCGTCTGAGATGCCGTTGGCGCACGAAACTCGTTTCGATTTAATTTATGCAATTCGCGGACCGAAAACGTACGCCCCACTCTGGTTTTCGCAGGCCCCTTTGTGCAGTTATTAATGCGCCCGGGCCACTTCATTTTCACCCCACGGGCACGCCGGTGCACACGATTGCAATGTATCGACTGTCGTCGTCGTTCTACCTGCCGTTCTTCCGGACCCGGAACGAAAATTCGTTCCCGCGTATGCAAATCAGATCGCGTCGATACGGGAGAAACGAGACGACCGGAGAAAAACGGAGAGAAAGAGAGAGAGAGAGAGGATTCTTTCAGTATACATCTGCCGGCGCGAACAATTGCCGGAAAAATAATAACTGTTTTTACAGCAGAGAGAATACTTCGCCGGGCGTCGCACGGAACCGGATTTTTCGTTGCAAGATCGATTGACGAGTTTCGAGTACTTCCGCGAGGAATACTCTCTTGGTGAGATTGAGGAAGTTTGTTGACCCTTTTTATATAGCGTTATGTTAAAAGTGACTTTGTTTTCTTCACACACATTGTGTAATCAAAATCTACAATTGTTATATTCTTTCTCAAATAAAACAGTCAAAACGGTTGTTGAATAAAATCACAAATAGAAGAAGTCAGTCAAAAAAAAAAAAGAAATTTTTAAATTATGTGATTTTCGAGCAAAGAGAGTTGTTAAATTATGTAATTTTTTCTTATGTATTTTCAAATCAATCTTCCAACGTTTCTGTCTTCACCTTTATCAGTTAAATACTAAAATAAATACAATAAAAATAAAGATACAATAAATGCAATAATTAAAATAATACAAAACCAGACGTATTAAATAATAGTCACAAGTTGCTAAAAAGTCACATGATCCAAAGAAAACGTCATAACAAAATAAAACCTCAGTTAAGTTTGTTAGGTTACAATAAAGATGAAGCAAAAAATTTCATCAAATCGACAATCAAAACCTGTACAAGTCAATCAATTAAAACACAATTAAAACTACTACTACAAAAAATAAAAATTACTTAACATTAAAAAGAGTATATATACCAATCAAATCGTGACAAGCTCAAATTAGAAAAAACATTATAACGTTCAAACGCACGAGTAGCACTATGTAATAAAAGACGGAATGTATTTATGCTGTCGCAAAAGCAGTCAATAATTACATAATTTGTAGAAATTTATATTTACGTCATCATTTATATTTGGTCATTAAAATTTGACACATTTTTCAAAGTAAATATAAATATCTTTAAATTTAGAATATATATTCTACTTGCAAACAAATCGTGTAAATTTTTAACAAGTGTCATGTTAAGTTAAAAAAAAGATATATTGAGAAAATCCATTCGAATAATCGCTTTGTGTGTCTATATGTGTAACTTGCAATTAGATAACTTGATTAAGAGCCGTTTTTTTACATTCTAACTGCCTTTCCTGAGAAATATACGAAAGCAATCAGCTCACGATCCTAAATTCTAATGAATTCAGGCAATTTAATCGTGCATATTGGCGCGGAAAAACTCATTTTATGGCGTTTATAAATCTCTCAGAAGCGGCTTAACGCGACGCGATCGAGAAACGTGAAATGCTTTCCTAATGTGAATATTAACTCCGGTTTCGTTTGATAGTCACTGTGGGTTGCAAAACAGATATCTGTTTTATCTTCTTGAAGTCGATAATAGAGAAAGCTATATAAATTAAGGGGTATTTTGTGAACCTCGATCCACGACTGAACGATGAGCGTACCCTCTGTTAAGGGTTGCTTGAACCGCTTGTATCTTTTTCTAGTCGGTAATACTTCGTGCAAAGAATATACAAGGTGTGACAGAATATTTACAGAACTCAGCCCATCTTTTTTATCCAAATAACACAACAATAAGTCTTATAAAAATAATAACAACACTTTTCCTGAAAAAACAAATTCTTTTAATGTCAAAAACTTTAGTAAATTTAAACAGTAATTTTGAAAATGTAAATATAAAAAATATAAAAAATGTGTAATTTTAATAATACAAATATGTTAATTCAAAGACTTAAGTCTTTCAGACGAAACGCTTAATTACGAGTTTTAGTTCCTTTGTTCTGCTTTAAAACGTAAAGTCTCAGATTATCCCTTCCCTCTTACACGTTAATTACATAGTAATTAACTTTTATTGTTCTCTTTTCTCGTTGCTGTTAAATGCATAGGCCGAGTAATTGGCGGTATATAGAGCGCGATTTGACATTTTTACAACCGCATTTTCCGTAAACTCTAATCGTCGCGATTGACGATTGAAAATAAAAAATGATACAATGACGTTTTTATCGGCTCTTTTACATTCAATTCCACGACCCCCGAAAAAGGCGCAACAAAATACGACGCCGTTCGGTTCCGACTCGGGTGCCATTAAAACTTTATTTTATGCTCGTTACTCGCTTGTACTTTTAACGATTCTGATAAGCGGGCTGTGATGAGATTTTTATGCGTAACTGCTTTGACAGATTTGTCAATATAATGTGGATTACACAACTCTTGTATGTATTTTTATTTTTATTTTGTTTTAGGAATTAGTCTAAAACTTTTAAAAAATAAAAACATAAAATCTCTAAAATTTTCTCACTTAATTTTTACTGTGTGTGTGTGTGTGTGTGTGACCATTGTATTTCATAAATGGAATATACATTTAAATGTTTCTGCAGAAAGCAACTCTCTACATTTACGTGCGATAATTTCAAAGTTTTGCAAACATTATTTGAAATCTCTCAGCGGTTTTAATGCTTACGGTATCGTAAACGGGCCAACCTGAAACAGGTAAGCGAAACGTTTTCAGCAACAGGTATCGATACCCTATTATCCTCGCGCCATCGATTCAATTGGACCTGACCCTCGCGTAGCAGGTGTGCGCGGCACACGCTCATAAATACTACAGGTAGTCATCGATTATCGATGCGGTAGTGCTTACATGCCACTTGATATGTCAACGATCAGAGTTACTTTAGGCGTCATTTCTTAGACCCTACGACACTCGAGAAGTCATATCTAGACGTCAATGGTAAAAGATCGATTTAATGTCTTATTTAAATAAACACAAACTTTTTCAAACCGTAAGAAGATAAAGTTTTGTTGTTTATTACGTAGATTTCTCTGTAAAGTGCTTAGAGAATTTACAAAATTAATTTTGTTTATGTTTAACGATTACGTAAAGGCGCGTAAAACGCCATTGCACGAATCGCGTTACTGAACGAGAGACCACTTCCGAAACTCTACCCTTCCATTGCTCTTATTGTTTTCAAAAATAAGTTTGCTTATCATTTTGGAGAGACTAAACATTTATCTCAACAGAACATAATCGTATGGCAGTCTCGTTTTGTTGCTTAGCTGTTGTAACATCCTCATTAAAATATTATCTGCTTTGATTTTAATTTTCTTTGTCAAACAGTTTGAGCATTTGTATTAAATTCCGAATTTTAATATTTCTAAAATTAACACTTACAAAAATTGCATTAGCTTTTGTAAAAGAAGTTGCAACTAAAAGAGAAATGGTTATCTTCTTTCTAATCTATTCTAATGCAATTCTAATCCCTTAAATTTGACAGAACTTACAATTTAAAAGTAAGATCAATGATAACAATTGTAAAAGGTGACTTCTGCGAATATATTTTCGAACGCGAAAGGAAATTGAACTGAAAAAAGAAATTGTAACGTTAATTAGAGCGATAAACACTATTTTGCAGATTCCATTCAGTTCTGCATTGTCGGCTTGTGCAGTCTGCGGCTTTCTCACGAGCTATAAACATCTTGTCGGTGCAGCCGTTTTTTTTTCGTCGTCTGTCAGACGTTAACATTTGCCGGAAACGGATAGAAAACGCCGGAGAGAAATCGCTCGGGCGCAATAAGTCAAATCTTGTTTGCGAGTCGGTGCCTAGTTAGAGCGACTGACCGGACCCTGCTGCGGCCGGGGGCTCGACAAGCCAAGAGAGGAGCTCAGCGAGAGGAGTAAAAAATGAGGGTGAACCGAAACGAGTCGACGGGGAGATTGAAGTACGATCTGAAGGACGACCGGGAAGAGGAAGAGGAAGAAGAGGAGGAGGAGGAGGAGGAGGAGGAGGAGGGTGTGCGAGTACCTCCTCATCGACCGTATAATTAAACCGGGCGCTGATTAAAAAAGTTACCATGGCCGTAAGATCATTACAGGGCCTCCGATCTCTACCGCGCGCCGCCCTTCTTTTGCTTTCCGTTCGCCTCGCGAGGGTCGAGGTTCGCTCCTCACTTTCTTTTGCTTCGTTCTCGACCCTCCCAGGGGTGCGCGTTTCACTTGGTGAATTCAGACGCTGTATTTTTCCGCGGAAAGATCGTAGACAGAGAGAAAGAAAAAGAGAGAGAGAGAGAGAGAGAGAGAGAATAAATGAGAGAAAGAGAGAGAAAAAATAGTTATCTTATTTTTGCTAATCTAAATTTTCATGCTGTTGTAAAATAGAATGTGTGTATTTAATAAGCTTGTTCAATTCTCAAGTAAAATACAAATTTTTAGAAATGAAAACAAAATTATGTACCAAAAACTTGGACGAAATAGATAGATGTAGAAGAAGAAATAAATTATGACTAATCATAAGTTAAATCATAAGTTAAATTAAAACCGAAAGACATGACAAATAAATTTTCTTAATCCTTGCTGCTACGTTACTTTGGAGTGTATTAATGTTGTGTAAAACTATTTCCATTCCTTTGTTTTTTTTTTATAAGAAAAAACACTTAACTTAATAATTTTATTTGCATTTACATATATATTTTCTTTCTTTTTTTTATATTATAATCTGATATTATTGCACAATGAGTATCTATTTTGAGAGAAACTATATCGTATACATGTGAGATTGTATTGCATTGTAATTAGTTTTTACTTTTGCGAATCGACAGATCTTTAATTTTCTCTTAAGAAAATTTCGGGGCAAAGTTTCTTAAGAAATCTTTCTTGAGAATTGTATAAATGATTATGTGCTTCTATTCATTTTCATATTGCAGATCATACACATTGAATACTTAAGTCGAAATGTAGTTATACATATATTTATAAATTTATTCTCTCAGGAAACTTATTCAACATCCAGTTTCTTTACATTAAGAAAGCTGCATGACTTTCTTTAAAAACTGTAGCATAAATTTTCAAATTTGCTTAGTGTGTTTTTAATACATTTTGTTAGTTCTTAAATGTACTGTTAAAAACTAAAAAAAATGTATATATTTATAAACTTATATTTTTTTAGAGCAATATTTTTATGTCAACTTTAAAATAAAAAGATTGATTCTCTTTCATGATTCGTTTTTTTTAAAGAGAAAAACAAAAACTGTTAGAATAGAACAAAAAATTATTGCAATTATATCGCAAACATGTGACAATCGAAAATCTTTTGCAACAATTTGTTTTTCGCGATGTGCAAGTTGCAAAGAGAACTTATTGGCGTGTAACCTTCGTTGTTCCCTTTTTTTTTTTGCTTTGTATCCGGGTGTAGCCATCCATTTCTTCGCGCCGATGATGAAAACTTTCTTAAAATTCAATATGAGGGCATTCCTACGAGTCTCGGTCGCACCCCCAGCAAACGAGTCCCTTCGGGTGGCCGATGGCGGCGAAGCCTGGTTACCATGGCGATTCTTTTGCTTGACAGGTGGCTGCAACCACCACTACCATCTCCGCCGCCGCCAGCCACCCCCTCTGCTCACTCTATCTTTCTCTCTTTCTCTCTCTTTCTCTTTCTCCACCTATTTCGAACTCGTTCATTCTGCCTGCCACCGTTACGACGAACCAATCGCACATAGCGAAAAAATATTCAATCACGCGTCAAGAACTCGGCTGGCGAGGTGGGGTAACGAAGAAGAGAAAAAGAGAGAGAAAGAGAGAAAGGGGGAGAGAAAAAAAGAACGAGAGAGAGAGAATTGCATCGCCCCCTCATGATCGCCGTCCCCCTTACTAACGATGAAAACGAAGGTCGATGGCGATGGAGGTCGAACCGCCCCGTTCCACTGTCTACTCTCCCCCGTCCTCCTTCTCTTTCTCCCTTTGCCAACTACGATGGAATAATAAAATGCCCCGGATTACATATTCAAAATCAATGGCTTCGTACCTTCGACGTACGAATCGCAGTGGGTGGGATCTCCCTCCTACCACATCAGACTCCGGGCTTCCCCGTACGCCGAGAAAAGAGGGTGGACGTAGAGAGCTATGGACGGAGAAAATTCCACGGCCGACATTTTAAGCAACCACAATTGTCGTTACCAATTAATTCTCTTCTTGAACGTCTCTTTTATTTCTGCAGCACGTCTTGCGTGAGATTTCGAGTGATTCCGACCTTCTTTTTAAACTTTAAGACTCGTGGTTCTCATTCCACGGGCAACCATATTGAATTGTGATGTAAGCGATAAATTTGTATATTTTTATCACGCCATGTTGAAACAAACCAAAGTAGTTTATATGCCATTGTCAGGATGCGCAATAGTATGTAGATTGATAAAATGTGGTGAAAAGTCCTTCTTTATTTTTTTGCATTAAATAATATAATTTAATCTATGCGCGCTGCGTATTTTCGGCAAAAATAAGCGCAAAATAATTGATCAAACTTAATAAATACTTCTCATTATATTTATAAATATTTCTTATTCTGTATATACACGTACAAATTGCGCGTAAAAAGATAGTTTTCAAAGTATTTTTCAATCTACATCTGCTATCAAATTTTGTTTTGAGCGTTTGGAAATATTTGTTTATTTTTCGATGTAAACTACGTGTGACAAAACTTCATATAAGTTCTCATTATCATTATTAGCGTTATAATCTTCAATATGGCTGCTACGAGGAAAGCGAAGAGACATGTTAGCGCTTCGAAAAATACAATTATTTCTTTACTCTTCTACAGTATACGTATACATAAATAGTTCTTACAAATTAAGATTAAAACTTCAGTAATGACAGAAAAAATATTTAAATGTTGTAAACAACTTAGATATTTTCAAACTCTCTCAAGTTTTATGCAATTAAAATACACACACTTGTTACATAGATTTTATAATTTTTCTTATGTAAAATATGTCGTGTATTTAACTAAAGAAAATTATTTCCGGTAAGAAAAAGCTTGCATTATATTTTTGAGATAAGAACTTTCTTTCTTTTAATCTTCCGCTAATTATACTGCAATTATGGGGCGACTGAGAATATTATGCAACTCTTTTAAAAGTCTCGACGAATATCCGACGAATAATAATCCACTCGGATTATTATATACCGGTTGAATTATGCGTAATAATTTTACGGACAATCAACCAGAAAAATGACAGAAGAAAGTGTAGTGTAAATATTTGTATTTTATTATATATTTCACAAAAGTTAATTGCAAGAATAGAACAACTAATTGATCTTTCTGAAGTCATCATTATTTCAAGTCAGGCATTATTTCCGAACGATTAATTGTTAGAAATTCCAGCTATCAAGTAAAATAAAATTAAATTTCTTTGAAAATTTATGATTTTCGATTTTTTTAACAACTGAGCAAGCAAATCCGTCAAAATGACGGATTTCAGATTTCTTCTTTTAAAGAACTACTCAGAAAATTTCACAGAAACTTCTCAGAACATTTCACAGAAATGTTCTGAGTAGTTTTATTTTAACGAGAAAAAAATATGTTTAAAATAATAAAATCTCTTTTTAGTTGAAAGCTTTTTTTGTTAATTAATTATTTGAATATTAAATAATTTGAAATTAATAACAAAATAAAACAAATATAACGAATATAACGTCTTTCCAAATTGACGGATGTGGTAAAAAACTAGATATATATTCAACTCTGGTTGTTCTAGCGTTAATAAAATCACGGAATTCTCATATTTACAAATATAGCATTTTACGCAAACAACATATTTGTGCGATGATAAGAGTGAAGTTTTAATTGCTTCTCTTTCACATTTCATAGCAGATGATATGAACACTCGCGATTATCGCATATGTGACAGCCAGATTATTAATTAATTCTTTAATTTTATAAACAGAAAATAAAATATGTTATGGAATCTGGAGTTATGTCACATTATATACACGTGAGAAATAAAAAACTACAATATTAATTATCCTAACGGTTGCGAGTTAAAAGTGAATTTTCCTCTCACATATTTTTATCTCACCGACTTCTGCCATTACGATACTTTCTGTCGCACTTAGTAGCACGATCGTCGTAATAATTCAGACGCAAATAAGCAACGTGGAGATTTGATGGCCGACCGTTTTCAAACTGGCCTCTTGCATTTTGCGTGAATGGAAGACTCGTTCCAAGAGCCACCCTTTCGTCGATATCACGTGGTGGGGTGGACCCGCTTGGGTTTCACATGACCGCTAAAGAACACTACTATGATTCCCTTGTGGACACGGCATGTCATACACGGCACGAAAGAACTGGACATTCGAACATGTGTGAGTGAACTTATTTTCGAACGTCGAATAACATCGTCATTGTTACATGATTTTGATTGATATACCAATATTTCTACTTTTAATTGTTAATCGGCGCTCACTTAAATTTTTATTGCGACTAAAGATAACTAATGGTTTGAAAACTTCTTGTTTAACAAAATTAAAGGTAAACAAAGAAAACTTCTCTATTATTTTAAAACACAATTAATCTTAACAAATATGCAAATATGTATAGAAATTGTGTAGAATGTAAAAAACTCTTGTAATATTCAACTACAGGAAAGAAATAATAAGACCAGTAAGAGCTAAACGCTGGATGCACGTGCGAAATATTTTCTAACGTTTAAATTAATACACATTGTAATTCGAGTTAAATTCAAGTCAAAAATCCCTATCAGATG
The DNA here is from genome assembly GCA_014825475.1 of Pseudomyrmex flavicornis. Classification (NCBI taxonomy): domain Eukaryota; kingdom Metazoa; phylum Arthropoda; class Insecta; order Hymenoptera; family Formicidae; genus Pseudomyrmex; species Pseudomyrmex flavicornis. The sequence goes on from QVNW01000544.1 coordinate 43,911, forward strand.
TTTTGTTTGAGTTTCTTAAATAAAAATTTTTTTTCTCCCCTGAAATTTAAAAAACCATTGCAAAGAAAATATCTCGGTCAGAAGTCAAACTCGAACTTCCTGCATTCCGTGTGGACGCCTTACCAATAATTACAAATTATATTTTTTTTTCCTATTTCCGAGAAAATCTCTCGTTTTATTAAATTCTTGAAATCGTTCTTTTTGCCCGCCAAAAATAATTAAACTATAATGAAAAGAAGATGTTGAAAAATCAAAGCTAAGAAAACTTGATAACTAGAAATTATGATTGTACAACGATTCTGCAAGACACGTTGTCCCGCACGATCCGTCCTACCTGGGCGATAATTGTTCGAAGTCGTCGTTACGAAACCGTCGTCCTCGATCTAGAAGAGAAACGATAGACAATAGCCACAGTGGCTTTTTTTGCTTGGGCACACAGCTGCTGGGCGCTAAATCAGAGGGGGACATTACTTAATAAATGTGCGCATCCGGGGTGCAGTCCAGCCGTCATTGTTTCAGAATCGGTAAATGGGCGCTTGCCAGCGGATACGCGCGGCCAAAGGGTTAAGGATTAAGGGTTGAGAATTGTTGTTCGGACCTACAATGGACACCTGGGCGGCGACCAGGGAAAGTTGCGCGCAAAAAAAGACAATCCTTTCTTGTTATGCTTGGACATCTGTCGTCGATGGCCATCGTACCGCAATAAGAAAATCCGATATACGATGGACCAACCCTCTGACGTGCGACACAAAAAATATAGAATATAATATACTTAAAAAATTTTCTGCAATAAAACAATCTACATTGTCGCAAAATTACCCAAATTTTTCTGACTGATTCAACATTAATTTCTGTCACGAACCATACGCTCCGTAGGAAATTGTCATACCGTTGAGGAAAGGGGAAGGAAGAAGACAATGGTTTAAAATATACTCAGTATCAGCAGCGAGAAAGTTGTTTTTCTTAACTTGGCAGTTTTCTTACCGACGGTAACTTCATCCCCTTGATCGTTGCTTCGCAAAACAGGTTCCCAGTTCGCGCAGCTTGTTATGCAACTTATTGTTTTCATCGCGATATAGACGAGGGCCGCGCCTTCGTCAAGTGAGAAAAACGAGTCCGTGAGCCGCGTTCTCATAGACGTCATCGTGATTATCATACGGACACCAGTTTCATTGTGCTCCGGTCTCTTTCGCGTTCCGTTGTCGTCGTCGTCGTCGGAAGCCAAAGAGAAGCAGGATCTTCGGATGTGCTGCTGTTCTTCTTGCAGTAGAAGTAGAAACGTAGATAGTAGAAACGAACTAAAATTTTGATCTTACGGTCGGTGGAAATGCACAAAATTCCACGTGTTATCGATCATTGTTTCTAATTGTTGAGTATCAATGGATGTTGGTTTTGAAGCGATCATTCGCATCGATTTTATCGAGAAAATTTCGATTTTTTATCCGTTAATATTCGCGTCGATTTTATCGAGAAAAAATTACTACTTTTTATAAACTTATTATATTTTTTTTATTTATACGTGTATTATATCTAAACGTTGTATACGTGTAATAAGTACGCGTAAAAATGTAATTAGTTTTTACCTTTTTTTTAAATTATTTTTCTTGTTCTGTTTTTTTACTTATCAAAAGATGGAGCTTCTTAAAATCGGCGACGAAAAATCTGTCACTTTAGTTTCCTCCTACACACTTTTTTTAAGTCGATCGCGTATTTACATAACACGAATTGTATATGTTTAATTATGCAATTCATGTTTACTAAAAAAAACTAATAAAATATGTCTAGCTATGTGAACTACTGCGTGAAACTAAAATTAGCTCGGACCCGCTGATGTTGCTCAATTTAAGAAGGACATACCTAAACAGCGCGCTAATAACGTATGCACCGCACAGCTGGCGGCGCGACGCGTTTTGTTCTTCCTTAGCGCGTTACAGGTTCTTAAATTTCATACACGTCGTCGCAGGGTCGCTCTTGCACCTCTCTCGCTGCCCTCGCGTTCTCTCTCCTTTGTTACTTCTCTTCTTCGGTTTCTCGCGATCCTCCGCTCGTTCTCACATCCCTGTCGGAGTAACCCCCTATTGTTTTATATAGCGAGACCAGTTTTTGTTTCATTCTGTCTATCTTTCCTTCTCTCTTTCTCTCGTTTTCTCTGTCTCTTCATAGCTTATTATATGTGCTTCCGAAGCAGTTCCATTTGTGCACGCCGATTGTTTCGCACGGGCGAACTCCGAACCCGATTCGCTGCGAGCGCTCGCGGAGAAAGAAGCGAAGAGGGTCGCGCTCGACGAATCCGGTCAAACGGCGCGCGAAAGCAGAACGATAGCCGAAAAAAAATTAAACAATAAAGGGGTTACAAAGTTGATACAATTGAACGAGAAACGTCGTCGCACCGGTTCGCGCCTGATTTATTTTTACAGTCACCCCTTTTGCCTTCACGTCTCACCTTGTCTTTGCCGCGCGGGAACATCGCGCGTTCCATTGTTTTTCCGACGTGGCTTCACGGGGAGATGAAAATCGAAACAAAAAAAAACTCTCGCGACGACTTTAAAAAGCGCGAGAATCAAAGGACTTTCATAATGCAAATCATCGCCCGTGACTATTGTAATGTAAAAAAATTATTTCTCCGAATGCAGTAAATTACTTAGTGTGAATATAGATGTGGTAAAAAAATTGAGATGTATATATGTGTGCAATAAAAGAAATATATAGCGATAGTTCATAAAATAATTTCTTTCTCTCTCTCTCTCTCTCTCTCTCTCTCTCTCTCCTATTCTAATAAGATCTAATATAAGCACGTTAAATTACAAAAATGTGTCACTAAATAATAATATTGTAAATAATCAATACGTTTTACAGATAATCCTCGTATAACGCGGTTTCGATATAACGCGATTTACAAATTGTGATAAAATGAAGTTTAACTTCGTTTTTTTTTTTTCAATATATGCGCTTATGCGAGCCTCGTATAACGCGGCATTTCTGTTGAACAAAATATCATAATTACATAAAAATTGAGATAAATATCTATCCATCCTCCATTAATCCAAATGCAACTTATTTGTCATGTTTTCTCGTTCGTCTATTCCACGAAAAATTTCTTCCAGCCGAGCCCTCGTTCGACGATAATCCGTCATTTCGACGCGACAAGCGGAAAGAAATAGGAGAGAAGAGCGCAGGGAGGAGGTGGCAGAAATTGAAATGCTAATAGCGAAATTGGGTAGGAATTAGGAAAAACGCCGCGAGATGGAACGGTGTTTACCCATCGCTGCTGGAAGGGAACGTTAGAAGGTGGAACCCCATGGAGGAATCGGAGATTTCTCCGGCCCCTCGTCGAAAGAGAAAATAAGGACTAGCTTGCGTGGGGTTGGCGCGCTGCCGGCCATCCTCTTCTCTTGCTTAGTAAACCTGCTGCGTACCCGATAAGAGGGTAAAGGCAAAGACGATGAGGCGGGGGCATCGTGTTAGCGTGGCAAAAGGGAGACCAGGTCGAAATGCCGAGGGGGGTGAGAATCGACTGAGGGATCGGCGCGCGGAGGTGGAGCGTGTTCCAGAAGCACTGCGTAAATAACTTCCATCTTCGTGAGTGCAGCCGCCTGTGCCGAGACGTAGGAGGAAAAGAAGGAGAAAAAGAAAGAATACGCGCGCAGAGGGAGGGATGGAATGGCAAAGGGATGGCGCACTGGTTATAGGAGGTCAGCGGCGATGTTGTTCGCGTCGGTAGCACGTGAAAGATAGACGTAAAATATTCTTAATGAGCAAAGACTTTCAAGTATTGACTCAAAATGGCGGCGGTCTTTTCAAGTCGGCTTGTTAGGCATTATCCCGCACCGCAGTAGCCTCTTCCCCTCTCTTTCCTCCTGGCTCCCGCACTTTTCTTTGTGCATCATTCCCCAATGTTCTCCTTCTCAACGTTACTTTGTGTTTCAATGTCCTCGTCATTGAACGAGAGTGTGTTTAAGAAAACTGCGACGAAAAATGACACAAAAAGTCGGTCTTATCTCTAGCATTTACTCTCATTATCGTGAGCTAACATTTGAAAAATAAATAAAATAAATATGGAATCATTCTAAAAACAACTTAAAAGCTTGAAATCTTTTTAAGAATAATAGTAATGTCACCTTTTAATTAAACATAACATACAAAGTTGTTACAGTGTTTTAATATTTTAGATATAATTAAAAAAGAAATAGAACATTTTCGCTGACACCTCTTTAGGTCAGCATTTCTTTAAAAATGCCAAGTTTAACAAAGGCTGACAATATAAGTTATTTTTAATTTAATGTAAAATTTTTGAATATACACAGAAATAATAAAAACAGCCATATACAGAAAATATATTTTATTGAACTCTTTAATCAAAATAAAATTGAGATGTTTGGAATCTAAATTAAAAATTGAAAAATTACGTTTTTCTTCTCACATTTCAAACATAAAGAAAGACAAATTGATAAGCAAGAAAATGTACTTTTAACGTAAAATAACTGCTATTGAAGTTTTTAAGTTTTAACAAAATCCTCATTAACTCGCAAGGAAGTCTCTCATGGAAAATTCGCGAATTTCTTGTAAATTCAGGACTCTTTGAAGGATACGAGCTTCTTTTGTACAGTGGTTTACACGCGAATGGATCGCCGAGTGGATTATCTAGAAGAAAGAGAACTGGTGCCCTTGGGGGTACTACTTTTAAGGGTTGTTAAAACTTGGTTCTCGCTTTGAGTTTCCCCGTTTATGCGGGACCGAAGTAAGGGTTAAAAATGTATAAGACGCGACGAAGAGACACGCAAGTGAGAGACATGCAAGACTGCGCAAAAGAATGAGAAAGCAGGGATTGAGCGAGAGAAAGAAAAAGTCTTCTTTCAAAAAGTTCTTTTTGCGGTTTGCTTCGTACAGCTGTTGTCAAATGTTGTATAATTTTGACAGTTCAGAGCTAAATTAAAATGAAAGTAGCATCCTGTAGTCTTCTAAAGACAAATAACAGAAAGAAAGTGACTTAGAGAGAGAGAAAGAGCAGTAACAGCGAAAATAAAGAAAATAGGAAGACAATAAGAGGAAAAAGAAATTTTCATTATTAATTAAATAAAATGTCAGTTTCCTCTCTAATGTCACTTTATTCAGCACATCATCAACTTTTCATTAAAAATACCTTCTTTGTCTAGTTATTTTTGATAATTTGCAAGCAATGTTTATTTAAGTTGCAATCAATTTTCAAAATGTATTCAGCGAAGAATTATATTATTACAAATGTATATACGCGAAGAGTTATTCATTTATATAAAATACATAATATATTATATATTATGTATATATTATATACAGATTTATCAATTTTGTTGGATACTAATAGTGTTTGTGCTTCAACAGTACCTTTTAAAATACTATAATAATAAAACATATTAAGATTGTGTGTTATATTATGTAAATATAGTAAGCTAGTATTATTATATTTTAGACGAGGGAAAGCATCATTGGAAAAAATAGAACATTAATTACATATACAGCTATAATTTAGAAACACAAGTCATGTCAGGACAGCTGTCTGTATATGAACTATTTTTTTATTATGTATTTTTGCATGTCTAAAATTCACTGTAATACATTCTATATATATGAATAAAACATCCTGTACAGAATGTGTTCTTATTAAGTAATAAATATGAAGAGAAAGAGATTATACAGAGAAATTAGAATCTTTATATTCTTTAGAGAAAGAGATTAATTTCAAGATACTCTTAATAATTATAATTGATTCTTAAAGTGTACATTATTAAATAGCTGCAACAAATTTATCATTATTTATCATTATTTTTACACATTTTCAAGACAAGATATTCTACAATCTAGAAAATGTCATTTAAATATATTTATAATTACCGAAATTACTAACGAATTACATATTTATATCTGTATTTATATTGCTTACAATTTGTTATTATTATACAAGTTATTTTCACTAATATGCTGTCTAAATTCGTACTTAAGTAATTATAAAAATATAACATCTACAATATTATACAGTTTATTTATAAGATGGCTCCATTTATAATTTAAGAGTTTAATTGTTTATAAGTCTAATCATTTCGTACATTATTAACAGAGGTAACTTGCGACTATATTTCAAACGATTACTTTATAATTATGTGTAAATGTTTTTGCAAATATATTATAATGCAAAAAATAGATTCCTTGTGCCGGAAGCACATTTTGTGTTATGATGAATCAAGATAATATACTATGTCTAATAGAACCACACATTCGTCAAATAATAGCTTATTTAAAAATAAATAATTGAAATTCATCTCCTATTGAGGAGACGCATCCCCCATATGCCTATTAAATTCTAATATTGTATTTCTATCATTTTGTAATTCGCTGTCAACCGCATCATTGCAAATACGTACTGAATCAGAAATACTTCCACCTGAAAACGATATAAATTATTGTTAACAATATAAAATATTATTAACACCGCATACTTGGTATGCAGATTGAGACGAAAAAATAAACGAAAAATAGAATAATAATTTACATGATAACACAACAATTTTATACACATTATATACAAATTGAAAAATATTTGTATTATTTTATAGAAACATCGTGTTAGTTTTGATTGGAAAAATACTCTTATATTAATTACTTGTGTGTCAAAGTATATTACTCCAATTGATATAATCGATACAATCTACTACACAATATAGCATTTTTAATTATTTGTCAAAAATATAATGATTTTACACAAAGTAAAATAATGAAGAGTATACACAACTAAAATTTATTGATAAAAAAAGTAAATATTAAAAGCAAAATCTATTTGTTAGATCATAACACACACATATATATACATACACCACTTAACACATAACACACATATATATACCAAATAACAATATCCCTTGTGCAATATCAAATATATACATTGTGCAGAATGTACTTAAATAAAAAAAAATTTGAATTAGAGAATTTAAAATTTGATTGTTGATTATTGAGAGATGCGGCGCTTTATATTACAGACACAATTTTATTGTCAAATAAATTTTTAATTTGTTTAAAAGTAATAGCAAAATAAGGCTTACGATTGGCATTTTTACCCGAATTACTCTATATGAATATTGTTATATACATGCAAAATATATCTCACATAACAATATTCACAAATGATGATAAAATGTAATTTCGCTACCAGTTAGTTGTGTTATATTATACACAAAGGATCGTATAGGCAAGCTTCATCACTCTAAGAAATGATAATGTATCATGTTAATAAACGCAATTACAAATAATTGTGTAAAATAATTTAAATAATTTTACCCTCCCTACGTAACATAAATACATAAAAAAGAAACAAATATGTGAAAACTAAATCAAGTTTTTAAATGTTTTTGTTAATTTTAAAATGATAACAGGAATATCAAGCTCAAGAGAAACATATTTTTGTATTTTGCAATGTTTTATTGTTTTATATATATTTAAGTATTTTTATATGCTTCATTGTTTTTATATTTTTATATAATTTTTTGTTTCATAAGATAAAATACTTCAAATATACTAACAATAAAATAGCAAAATGAGCTTCATATTCCTAAGTTTTAAGAAACTTGTTATATGCATTGAAAAAAAGAAATTTGAGAAAAAAACTATATTTTTACAATTTAGTATGTTGCTATTAAAAAAAAAACTAATAAAATTATAGTAACCTAAAATTGTAACAATTTAAGTCTCAATAAAAGATGAAAATTGGTAATCAATTTATGTAACCAACAGCAAAGTTATTTAAATTGATTATCAAATAAAAAAAAATAATAAAATCATAAAAATAAATTATGTACCAGATATACAGCACACTATGAGATGAAGGCCCATTGATGATCTTATAAGCGTGTTGATTCAGCTTGCCCATTATTCATAGTATCTACACATTTGTCTGCAAGAAAGATGTTGTACGTTATATAAAAATACATGCACATTCCAGACTACACGATGGTATAGATCATGTACTGTTTACAATAAAGTCCGTTTCTGAAAAACATTTAAATAATTTTATCACAAAAATGTTGAATGTGCATTACAATAACAAGACATACATAATTGATATAAAAATTTTAATATAAAACATTTTTTACATAGAAAAAATATTTAAATTTTATACAAATTTTTTATGTTATGTTTGGAATAAATATGATTTCTAATATATTTTAAAACTCATATGTGTATATACTTTATGTATAATTAATAAATATATAGACACCTGGTATACATATACAGGGTGTTTGAAACTTTTGACACAGCAACACTGTGACAGTATATAAAGTTTTAGATCACCTAATCTACTTTCACTTTTCAATTGTGTCAAAAAATTTCAGACATCTTGTAGATATATAAAAAAGATAGGTCGATATGTAATGATACGTTATTTCAATTTTAATAGAAACTCATAAAATAAAGGATTTTAAATTTTGTAATTTATCAAAAGCGATGCATGTAAAATATAATCACAATACTAAAATAAATAAATAAAGAATCTTGACCAGACCTAAACTATAGGGGTAATATACATATACATATACTATGTTATGTAATAACTATGTAATGTGTAAGCATAAAAGTGAGAATTATTACATGATACTTCATTGTTTTTGGATTTTTCCAATATCCTAACATTATATTGGGCAATTAAATATGAAACTTGACACACACACACACACACATATATAGTGTGTGTCAAGTTTCATATTTAATGACTTATAAGTGTGTTCACTGAGTTAAACTATAATTGTAATGTCTAAAAATATTTATTAATAACACGTAAGAAAACGTGCTTTGTGGAAATCACAGTTTTATGATATTAGTTTTGTATCATTCTGTGCACAAAAGTGACTTTAGCAGCATTGTAAAATCCATATTAGTGTGTGTATATATATATATATAGTCAATCACATGAAAGCTGTATTAGTAATAATGTAAACATGCACAACAAAGTGTCAAAATTACTCAAATGTTACATTCGTTCTATCTAGTAATATAATCATTTCAATTTTTTACTTACTTGCAATAGCAAGGTCAACTAACGCCTTGTCCTTCTGTATATGTAATGCCGTCAGGAAGAAAAATAGAGCACCGAAGACTTCTACAAACATTGTAATAAATATTGAATACTGCAAACTACGAAACTTGATGATATTTTGAGTCACGTCCGAATCTTGATGAATTTGAACACTAGATTGCCCTCCTATAGCTAAATCAGGCAGGAATACAGACTTCAATCCTTCCGATATCTAGATTAAGTTTTAGAGTAATTATTAAATATATAAAAATGGCGATAATCAAGTATTTTGCGTTCATGTTATCGATAAAATTATTTGTTATCGATAAAAATTATTTATGTACGTACAAGTCCGATAAGATAGGGACTGCCTGCATCCCCAAAAGCATGCGCAAAAAGTATTTGAAATGCTTGTGCTGTTGATCTTCTAGTAGGAATTATTACATACTGTAACAATAAGATAAGAGAAAATTAAAATAGTCATATATAAAAATATATAGTCATAAAAAATATATCTTCTAATTTTACTTATTTACCAATAACATATCTGCCACAATAGACCAATTCAGATTTAACGATACTTGTCCGAAGAATATTAATACATAGCAAAGTGTGGGGTTTATATTGGCAGTAATTATAGAGAAGAATAATAAAGGAGCACTTATGAGAAGTCCTGTGGCGCATATCACAGGATCTGCTTGTTGCCAATGAACACGAAGTTTTTGTGCTATAGTTGAGCCCAAGGGAACACCTATCAAACCAGCTGCCATACTAATTATTCCAAACTTGTATGCAACACTAAAATATGAAGATAAAATCACAATATAATATACTTCTCAATTAAGTTCTATATCAATACATAAAACAACAAATTTTAAGAAACTTACTCATTTTGACTAACGTTGTTCCCATTAGGAAGCAACTTGAACCCTGATTGCAGGTACAGTGGTGCCCACCATGCCAGCGCACCCGTAACAAATGCAACGCAAGTAAATCCTGCAGTAGACAGCATAAAGCTTGGACTAAAAAATTATTTCAAAATAATATATAACGTTTACAAATAATGCTGTTTATATGTAACATTAAATTTTACATTCTCTATTTTATATAAATAATTGATATGACAATATTCATTACGAGAATTCTAAAATAGCCAATAATGATAATAATTACTTTTTTAATAACTCCTTAATATCATGTGACCAAGTGGTTCTTGTTAAATGAACACCACCTTCTCGTTCACCTCTGATGGGTTCTCTTACTACGCAAAGTAAGAGAAAAATGGCTATAATACCTAATATAGGAGTAATACGTAATCCCCATTGCCAGTGGCCAGTAATACGAGCTGTTTCACCTCCAATGATATAACCCAAACCACTAAAATAAAAATAAAATTGTTATTAAAATTATACACTTAGGTTTCTGTGTATATGTGATACACTATTTGATACAACTATTTGATTATATAATAATCAATTGTGTACCTTCCAACTGGAATAGCAAAGTAAAATAGAGCAAGCATTTTAGAACGTAAATCTCGCACAAATAAATCACTAATTATTGTTGGTGCAATTGTGGAATAACTTGCTTCTCCTATACCAACAAGTGCTCTAAAAAATAGGAACCAGCCAAATGTCTGAAATAAATTACAAACATCACACAATATTTCTTTGTCATTTATGTATCATTTTATATTGCACCACAGAAACACACCACTGGTCATGATTAATTTTCTATTATAACAATCACCCATGTATCCAAATAATGGCGCAAATATCATGTAGCTTAAGATAAATGCAGTTTGCAGCAGTCCAGACATATCGTTACCAATGTCAAAGTCATGTTTGATATTATCTAGTATTCCTGAAATAAAACATTAATTTTATTTATCAATATACACTTTAAAATTGTATCTAAAACCGTACCATTCTTTGAGTGTGTAAAATTATCGCAGTTTAATTGATTAAAACTGCAAAACACCACCAAACTATCTATCAGAGGAAAACAAACTCACCAGCGATTGTGAAGCGATCCATGTAATTGATAAGATTAACGAAACAGAGAATAGCGACGGTGAGCCAATCGCTCAAACTGACTGATCTTATTTCCGAAGGCATCGTTGTTTTCACACGCGTTTCTCTCGAGTCGTTCCGATCCGCATTTACTATATGATACTTAGTATCCTCATGAATAGTTGCTGTATCGTTTATCATGACACGTTCAAGATTAATTCTTTAACATTCCCGTAGTTGTTTACGTCACGCTCTTCAAAACAAATTTATCCACGAGTTAACAAATCATTGTGTTCGTGGATCTATTTTATAAGTTGCACTTTAACTATCACGCAACAACACATAACCTCGACAGTCACTCGCATTTAACATCACAATAGCAAACGCTACTGATAAAAATCCAATTTAAATCTAATAGTACATGTATGTTTTTTTTAAGCATCACACCACGCGTATCATACCACTTTTTATTGAAAGTTGATTGGTTGCTTAATAAGTGTTGTACTGTGATTGGACTATTGTTATATGGCAAAAAAAAATTTACTGAGACTATAGAGAAGTCTGAGAACGACTATCTCCTTGCAATTTTTGACGACGCTATGGACTGCTAATTTCAGCGCCAAGTATCCACAAGTGGATGTAACAGCCATTGCACGTGACAAAATTTTAGCCGTAGTTGTAAGGTCGTAAGCAAATCGACCAATCACAGGCCTAGCTAATGTAAGATAAAACTGGTCTGTAATTGGTTGAATTGCTTACGATCTTACGGTTACGACTAAAATTTTTGCCCGTTCAATGGTCATAAGAACCAGAGAGAGAGCCTGAGAGCGGCCAGGCTCATAAGAGAATGTGTAATCATTTTGCAGCCCCCTAAGTCAGCGCAATGTCCACGAGTGGTGCATATCAGCAACTACGTAGTCATGTACACGAGCGTTTTGTCGGTGCGTACGCACTATGTCAAACGTGAACATGGTTCTATTCCGTGATAAGTCCACAACTTGCCGCTCTATTCTGTGCTATGTGCACGAGCTTACACATGTACATACATGCGTATGCTATATTTTTTAATCACACCAGAAGTAGTACTACTACATCTGACAGTCCGCAGTCTGTTCAAAGTAGGACGGAAAAATATACACACATTTTTACATATTATATAACAATAAATTCTATGTACAACCTAAAGGCGTTCTGAACGCCCAATTTTGTTTGCTCGTGCACATAGCACAGAATAGAATCTTATAGAACTTGTGGACATAGCACGGAATAGAACCATGTTTATTTGTGGCGTACGCACCGACAAAGTCGCTCGTTGACATGGTAGTTGCTAATGTGCACCACCCGTGTACATTGCGCTGGCTTACAGGGTGAAAAAGCTATTACAGTTTCTCATATAATCCTGACCGCTCTCAGTCTTCTCTCTGGTAATAAGAAAATAACCAATCAGAGTCTTTTATTTCCTTTTTCAAGAAAAGACAAAAGTCAGTGCTTGTGCCTTAGAGAAAAAGATAGAAAGTTTACTTGTTTCACTTATTTTCTCATATGATTTTTCGGGATTTTCCCTTATATATGTAAGTGTTTCTTGAGGACATCGCGCAAATGTTACGCTACGTTAAACTCTGTTCTGTTTTTTCTTTTTATATACCGATTTTTACAATTCAACACTGAGATAATAATTATCAAATATCGAAAAATCATCAATTTGTATCAATTTTTCGTTTAAAGAGAGTGTGTGAGAAAGAGAAAGAGAAAGAAAGAGAAGGAGAAAAAAGTAAAAAAAGGAACTACTATAAACAAAGGTACATGTATGATTTATAATGTTTTGATTTTCAATTTCGATAGACTATTCTCTCTTAATATTTCTTTTTAAGTGTAGAAAAATTGTTGAAAAGTAAAAATCGTTGCTTGGCACTAGGAAAAGAGTAATATAAGGCATTGTATTAAGTGATATATATTTTAAGGTTAGAAAATTTGTTTTTGTGCAATGACAATTCAAATTGCTGCATTAGAACTTATCTATCTATTTTACATATATTGTTTAAATTATATTAATATTAATCTTTCCATTAATTACAACAAGGAAATATTATCTGTGATATTTCACAAAAATACAATTGTAAAATTCATAAATACTTGCAGATTTATAATCTATCTCTCCTGTATTTTCATGTATAGAATTACTTTTAACACATTTACTATAAAGTATGGATAATTCTCAGTTACAAAAAGTAGAACTGCAAACAGATGTTTATATGGTGTGTTTGCAACATGCTTTGTCAACAGAAAACTTTGAAGTAATGGGTCTACTCATTGGCAATGTATGTAAACTTTCATATATTGTATAAAATATTTTATATATTGTGAAGTTGTTTTTTTTATCATTACAAAAAAACAACAATTGCACAGTGTTATTTATTGTTTTTTAGTTTGAATATGGAGTAGCAAAAATATCAGCAGTTATTATTTTAAGGCGTTTAGATAAAAAGAAAGATAGAGTAGAAATTTCATCAGAGCAATTACTGAAAGCTGCTGCTGAAGCTGAGCGACTAACAGTAGAATTGAATCAGCCTATGCGAGTTCTTGGCTGGTATCATTCACATCCACATATTACAGTTTGTCCGTCTCATGTTGGTATGAAAATATAGATTTTTTTTAATATAAAAATATTTAAGTGATATATATTATTCAAAAGAATTATTTTTTACATTTTAAGTTTTATTTCTATTTTGCAGATGTCAGAACTCAAGCTACTTATCAAACAATGGATCATAGTTTTGTAGGTTTAATATTCTCAGTATTTTCTGAAGGAAAAGAATCAAAAGTATGTACATTTTTTTAATCTTAGTGTTCATATTAACAAAATATAATTTACAAGTGTTGAGTGATTTACACTGTTAAATAAGATTTAAATTTACTTAATTTTATCTTTTTTTAGTAAATTATCTTGATAACACAAATGTTTGAAATATGAAGATCAATTTTTCAGTGTATTTATAATATTAACAATAATTGATCTGCATTGTTTATATAGGAACACGAGATCTTCTTAAATTGTTTTCAATCACATAATGGTGAAGCTACAGAAATACCGTTAGAGATAGTAAATACTCCAGACATTTCAGATAGATGTTTAAGAGTGAGTTTTTTATTCTTTATATACAATTAAAAAGAAATAAGAAACATCAGTTTTTTTGTTTAAAATTAAATATTTTTGCAGACAATGATAGACTTATCAAAAATTTTAGTGCAAGAGGAAGAAGATATGTCCGAGTCTTGTAAAGATCACCCAGATGTTCTTGCGAGTATTCACAATAATGCTGGTGTGTATTGGTATTTATTGCGCATTTATACATAAGATAAAAGAAAATTGGTAGAGTTTATTTCAATAGCACACATAATTTTTTTATTAGTATTTGATGACAACCTGTTTTGTGTGTTTACAGTAAGAACTCGAGCATTGATACATATAACGGATATCATTACAAAGCCTTTGGTAGAAATATTCGAGAAAAGATTAATATTAAATAAACTGCTCGCTATGCATCTTCAAAAACAACTTCAAGAGTTACAAAAAATGTGTACTGGATAAAAATCTGTTTCAAAAGGTAGAGTACAAATCAAATATTACACAGTGATTGATATGAATATGCATTCGTGACTACAAATGTTTCTTGAAAAAAATTTTATATGTAATATATATGATTAATAATAAAGATTATAAAAACTAATATCTAAAAAAAACTTGTGAAATTTATTATATTCAACAATAAATCACATGTGTATATATACATACACATTTATTTAAACTGAAATATCTATTGGTTATTTTTCACAAGTATAATTTATTTAATGTATTGAGAATATTGAGCATTCAAATGCTCAAAATAAATAAATAAATGCTTGAAGAAATTAAACGTTTACTTAGATCTGTAGAGAATGTACATGTATTTGACGTATATTTACATAATACATTTATATATACATTATCCATTATACATACAGTCATACATTATATACTTACATTGTATATTGTTTACAATAAAAGATATATATTTGATTTGTAACAATTTTCTAACAAGTTTATTGTATTAACATGAATAATCTTTCATTGCACATTTCAATAAATAATATGAAAGTGAAATTATAGAAAAAAGGATCCAATTTTTTGATCAAGTTGATCATGAGATACGTGTGTCATTAACAGTACATGATCAGTAACTTCCAAAAGTTTGTAGCTGTGCTTTTGTTTGTATATTTATTAAAAAATTGCAATTAATTATTTAACCTCGTATGTTATGTGTTTTCACTTTTCATGTGCATTGAGAGAGATCCAATTTATACTGATTTGCAATTTTCTATGTAAAGTAAGATTCTTCATTATTTCTGTGTAAAAAAATTGAAAAATTATATGAGACTGTACAATTTTAGGGCTGAAATTTAATGTTGGATCTTGTATTGAAAATTTATATCAAGTTCATCTTTAGATGCTATATAGCCAGTAACATCTTAAGATAGACTCAAGACAATCGTAAATAGATTATAAAACCGTCTTAGATCTTATTTTGTCCTAAAAGAAATGAGCGTAATGTGGAGAATATATTTCGCTTTGCATAGAAAATTGCAAACTTATCTACACATAGAACTGTGTATAAATTCTGAATACAAACATAATATCTTACAAAAATGAATTTCGCAGAAAAATAAATTGTTACAAAGGACAGAATATATAGTTTTTTATTACGAAAGACAGAAATAGTTTTTTTAGTCACAGTTTTTTTGTCACATAAATGAAAAAATAAAATAAAGACTTTAAGTCTCGTGTTCTCGATGCTAAAAATCCAAAATCTCGAAAAGAAAGAGAATGGACTATAATCGTATTAGTCAATTAGCAAAGAATTGTTCAAATGCAATTAGTCATGCAATTCGCTCGAAGCCTCATACTCACCGATTTCTAGTGTCGTGAATAGGGCCTTAGTAAAATAATTTTAAAAAAAGTTAAATAAACAAATAATGTAGAATTCACAAAGGAATTCAAGTTATTGCATTTTCAATACATTTTCAATTCACTTGTATAGTTGAATTTATTTGTTAACAATGTTGTCATAAATAATAAGCTAAAATCTTTTGCAAGTTACTTAGGGGATTGATTTTTATCACACAATATAGACTATCATTATATTGAAAGTGAATCCCCCTTTCTATAGTTTTACCAAATGCGTGGTGGGTGCTGTGTTTGTGTGTATGTGTGTATGTGTGAAGATAACAGCGCATTTAAATAAACTTAAATATGTGTCACCATAGCTTTTGTCCTGCAGAATTTTAGTCAAAGTACGGATTCTGCGGAACGAGAGAGTTGTATTGGATGAGATGGACTGCGTTCTAGCCGTTTTCGAGGCAGCTTTTCGAGGATAGTTAAGAGCTTCGGAAAATCGGGGCGTTTCTCTACTTGGTAGGACCAACAAAGCATCAAAATATCCTACAAAAAGATCGTAACAAATTATTATAAATTGTGTGAGATCTGTCAACAAGTAAACATTTAATATACAGCAGATATGCATATGTTTTACATATACGTACCTTTACTTCCTCGGAAGCTTCCAAGTTTGCCAATGTATGCATCATTCCAGTCCCTACTCGCCAAATAATAGCTTCGGGAGGTTCACCTTTAAAAGGCCATTCACCACATAATAGCTCATACCAGACAGTCCTATCAGAAAATATTGTTTAAAATTTTTTTCATTGCATCTATTATTGTTATTCCAGTTACAGTGTACTTTTAGAACATATTCGGTTTTTTTTAAATATATCGTTAAGGACGATTGTATATATATCGTAACCTTACTAACCCAAATGCATAAACATCAGAAGCGGCTGTAAAGGGTAACTCTTTCTGATCCCGATTTTGTTGCGGTGTCAGTCGTTGAACAATTTCAGGTGCCAAGTAACATAACCAACCAGGTGGTATGTTCAGCCTATTTGCTTTCCTGTACACATATGTATGTACACATATTATTTATTGTAAACTCAAATTTTTATAAAGATATAAACTGTATATATTGCTTTTCGGTGGAAATAAAATTTTATTCTAAAGAATATAAACCTACCCATTTCCATAGCACAACTTAGTAACATTGAGCAAACCGAAATCTGTTATTATAATTTTTCCGTGTTCTAGAAATATGTTTTTGCTCTTTAGATCTTTGTGAATTATTCCGCGAGCATGAAGATATCCCATGCCCTGTATAAAGGAAATTTATTATTCATAAATGTGTGGCAATAATAAAATTGTTAGATTAATTTTTAATGAAAATTTCAACAATTTTAATGAACTTTGCAGCAGTGTAAAATTTACCGCGATATTTGTTTTTATACTACTTTCAATATGCTATGTATTTGTCAGCAATTTTACACATGCGCGCACGCATACATAAAACAAAATGAGATATAAGCATTTGCAGAAATACACATTGTATATATACCTGACAAATTTGTTGAGCTATGTTAGTTATTTTGTTTATTCCAAATCGGTCCTTTCGTAAATGAATATGTGTATAAAGTGTCATTCCTTTGCTCAGACTAGTCACTATGGCTAATCGGGGAGGCTTCATACAAGCACCCATAAATAAAACTAGATTTTCGTGTCGAGTTTTTCGAAATGTCGCTACCTACAAAACATCTCTCGTTATTGACAACTTCAAGGTTTAATATAATTGATATAATATTTGTTTAAATAAATTACAGTAATGTATTTTTTTTCTTACCTCTAGTCTGAATGCTTTTAATATCTTATCATTGTCCGAACAGTCCATATTCAAGACTTTAATCGCAACATCTCCATGCCAATTGCCTCTGTATACCGTGCCAAATCTTCCCGTTCCGATCGATTCGCCGATCTTTAATTCGTCATATGGAATGTCCCATTCTTGCATCTGCGCACAACATTACAAGATATATACAAAATAAAATTTATTTATTTAATAGTTTTTTTTATTTTGGTTTTTTCTTGACAAAATTTCAATGAAATGTGATACGTACACTGGCTTGATTTCGATTTGTCACGGATATGTCACTATCGGAAACTTGAGAATCTTGAGAATCATTTCTCACTGGTATCCTTTCTGAGTTTGCGTTAATACTACCAGATCCTAAAGTGGTTATTGTTTTCTCATTATCACTCAACATAACTGCGTCGTCGGATCTAGGTAACTCAAATGTTACTCTTCTTTTGTCATTTAATATGTCTGAAAATAGGATAATTGACTTATCTGAATGAAAATGTATGATTACACGACGATCTAAAATGCCACGATCTTCATTACGTGTATAAATATATATTGCGTAGATGACAGAAAAATCGCATGTCACACAGTCGAGGAAGTGCGATTGATTCCGAAAAGAGAGTGACGCATAGTTTCTCACTATTGAGATCTAAATAAATTTTTTTTTTTTTTTACTATCATTGATCATCTTTTTGAGATCTAAGTATAAATTCTGTATTTTGAAGCAGCTTATTTGAAGTATGCGGGGCATGTGCGCAAGTGTTACAGATTAATAATCGTATTATCTGTAACACATTCGCAACCTGAAATTCGCTCTTAGTGAACAAAATATTCGGAAAGAGATCTATCGAGCGTTTAATCGCGATCTTACGCCTATCTTTCTTAGTGTATTATAATCTTGTGCAAAGTTGCACAATTTTAGCGCAGAACTTTTTTTGCTAACGTTTAAATGCAGTCGGGTGCATATCAGTTAATAATAACACTCGTTATTTTTTTTAAAAAAGATAAAAAGTAGCTTGAAAATCTTGAAACTTCAAACAGAAAATAAAGAGGAAAAACATATTTCTAGTAAATAAAATATCTACAATTATATATGCAAAAAAATGTGATATATTATAAAATAAATAAAATATATTTATATAAAAAAACTATTTAAAAAATTTATTATACTTATGTATATATATATCTACATAATTATAAGTAATAAGAAATGTCGTTTTACCTGGAAAATGAAACTGCTGCTGTTTGACAGATGCCTGTGGAGTCTGGCTAGTATTGGCAGGTAGCAATGCTGGACTAGAAGGCGTTGAGCTGTTACAGCTTGAGGTATTTGAACTAGAATCTGCACCCTGTTAGACATAAATAATTTTGTTATAAGTATATAGTTTGTGCATTATTTTTTCTGTATATAAAATTGTCAAAACTATGACACAAATATTTATCATTACATGTATAAATTTAACTTAATATGCACAGCTTACTATTATAAATAGATGTACACTTGTTGTGTATTTACTTGTATCTAAACTAACATACCTGAAAAGGTGTATTAATAGAAGAATGTGTATGCGACTGTCTTCGATCCTTCCGAGCCAAAGGTAAACTTGAGACATGTTGAGAATGAGTGTTTGGAGATGTTACACTATGTTGATTTAATACCGATGCAGGATCAATCATACCTAAAATAATTAATTTACCGTCTATATTGTCAAATGCAGATTATTGTTCTTAAAAAAAGTTATTATTGTGTGAATGAAAAGAAAATAATTTATATATAAAAGAAAAGTTCAAACATCATTTAATCAGTTACAAAGACGCAAAAGTTGTACGCACCGTCATTTTGCACAGCTCGTTTAAACTCATTAAAGAGTTCTTGAGGTAGGCCACACGAGGGAGGTACTTTGGATTCGCAAGCTTGGTGACATTTATATTTACATTCTACACATTTTAAATTAGGGCCAAACATCTGCTTGTCACAGTAATCGCATGTTGTTATCACGGAGAAAGTTTTGATAAAGCGATGAGCAATTATATGACCCATGGCGCGAGTCACAGTTCGAGTACGTGGAGATTTTGGCACTTGAAGACTTGTTGCTGGAAAATAAATCGAAAAAATATTTACAATCAAAACATGCGTAAAAACTTTTGTCGCACATTATTAGTTAGATATTATCGTATGTATCGTATTTATCATATATAATATGTAAGCTTTCATTTTTTCACACACCTGTTCCCTTAAAACAGGTTTCATCAGTTTCTGTACTATAATAAGGTGATGATTTAGAACTACTACTGTTTGGCAAGAGATTTTCTGCTTTCCTAGAATCTGTTGTACTACAGGATGAACTTGGTTCTGTTGGTAGACGATTTCTTCTCCTGCAAGAAAAATTATTTTTTAGAAGTAGAAAGAGAATATATTTCTAAAATATATGAACCTATATAGTTATATTGTCTGTATAAAATTGTGAGAAAATTATTTTATTAAAGGTAAATCTTTTAAAATTATCACACAAAATAAAAGCACATACAACAACAAATTAAGAGATTATATGGTAAAATATCTTTATTATTACCTAAGTAATGATGTATTATCGTTATGTGTATGTTCAAGACGATTTGCTAATTGTGATTCGTGAGACTTTGACTTAGTTAATGGAAATACTTCAGGTTGTGATGTGCTACTCTGCACACCAATCTGATGTTTTTTGCATGTAGGAGGAGTTATTGGAAGTTTAATTTCTATAATTAAAAAACAATTTTATGTATATTAAAATTAAAATATTCTAATTGAATTTTGTTCTATTAAAAACAGACTTTTTTAATCTTTTTTTTTTATTTGAGAGAGAAAGAGAGAGAAAGATAAAAAATAAAAAAATTTACTTTCTATACTCACCACATCTTTGCTTCAATAATGGAGGGGTGCGCGGAGGACTAGGTAACATTACAGACGAAGGTTGTGCTAATATATCACTGTTCAGATTGTTGTTATTTTGATATGGAATGCTATCTTTTGATGGAACCGAACACCGTGTAGCACGAGATCGAACAGGCCTAGGAGAAGCTCCTGTGCGCAAATGATGCTTGTCCCAGGAGTCCCAATACAAATCCATATTACAAGTTTCCACATCTTCTCTCATAACAACATCTAATAGAAATGTAATAACAAGTGCATAAAATATATATATGATTTATCTTTATATGTGCATTAAATTATGATTCTTTATGTACATATATTTTATCTTGTATCGAAATTTAGTTACCCATATATCGCCGTAAGTTATACAGTGCTTTGCAAAGCTTACGAAGTTCCTCGTCATAACGTACGTTATTTTTGCCTAACATACAACCTAACTCATACTCAGACTTTTCTTTTAGGTCCTCAAGGGAATTTACCTTGGAACAAACCATCTACAAGGTTAATAGAGCATTTAGTCACAGTAAGAAAATCAGATTTAATTTTTTTTACATTAGAATAAAATATTTTAGAGTAAATAAATATATATAAAGCTATAAAAACTAAAAAAACTTATTTTATATGTCATTACCTGAATTGATTCTTGAGTGAGACCAACTACACTTAACCACTGTCGCAATGATGGACAGTGTTTCATTTCTACTGGTAATGAATCTGCCAATTTAGCTTTTGTCACAAGTTGGTTAGTGTATAGTTTTATTAGTTTCCCCTGTGAACAAATAAATAAACATTACTTAATGTTCTAACTCTAACTGATATCTAATGAGATAGACGATTATTAAGTTTAGTAAATCTAGTTGAACATATTCTATTTACTATCAAATTTATTGCATATTATCTTTGCAGTATGTATTAAAATAACTAAATCCAAATATTCTAATATAAATGTTTTTCTTTTTATACAAAAATATATATATTTTAAAAACGTAGAAAAACTATCCCATCCAAAATAAAAATAATTGTTTTTTGTTTCTTTATACACACAACCATCATACAAATATACATTATATATATATATATATATATATATATATATATACATGTGTATAATCATAAGTACATGCATCATAAATAACATACAAGTATATATATATGTATACACACACACTTATACACATAAAAAAAGCTCAGATGCCTTAGTTAAAAATATAATAATAATTAATAATTAATAATTAATAATTGTCAATAATCTCTATGAGACATATCACAACCAAAGTTTATATTACAGTATATCGGTTACTGTAATTATACTTAATTACTTTTCTCTAAATGAAAAAAAACTAATGTGTAAGGTTTTAAATAAAAACAAATGTATAAGGAAAACATACACACACAAGTATAGATTTGTTGACAGTCGCGACGTGTGAAATAGCATGAAAAGCGTTCGATGGGCGCGACAACGATCAGTAACAATTGTCCGTGATATTGACGAATTGCTGCTACGCGATTATAAACTTGATTCTGTTACCTCGAGCGTCCTTATCTCCTGTTGAGTGAGTTCCGCGCTAGTGGAGCATTGAGTCCGCAGGCCCTCGAGTCGTTCGGCGGAAACGTCAATCAGATCTTGTAGGATATTCAAGGCATTCGGCTCCTCATCCTCGCCGTCCGCCATTCCTCGTGCAACCGCTCGAGGGACTAACGGACGGATTTTCACCGCAGGAATCGCGGATCGAGCCCTTACTTGACGGCCATAACGTTGACCGCGCACACCGGGCTCCTCTGCTTGGGAGCAAATGTTATTATCGGTTATTCGAATAACCCTTCTCGACGATGACAACCATCTTGGTCGCCTATCGGTGACGTCAATCGGCGTCGCCCGGTGATCCGGGAGGCGGGAGCTTGAAAACATGCATGTTCGTAAGCATAGACATCTATATATTACGATGCTAACTTGTTCCTTTAACTTGTCTGAAAAAGTATGTACTGTAAATCTCGCGTATGCGCAGTTTAAGGTCCCACGGTTATGTACTAAACTCATGTGTGCGTACATACACGTATGAACCGCAAGAACTTGACAAAAACACATATATTAAGAGCAAATTATTAAGTAATAATAATTATGTAAATAATTTTACTGTATACATAGTAGTTTTCTTTTGGCATTCTTTTAAATGTAGCTTACATTTATAAGAATGCTGGCTTGTGATTGGTTTGCAAAGGTCGATAGAAATCGACTCCTGTAGATTTTCATTTTTTGACCAATAAACTTTCAATACTGGGCCCTGTAAAGTCCAAAACTTGTCGATTACATACAATATATTTTTACCCATCGTAAAAATACATCTAGTTTATATTCTCTGATTATGAAAGAGCGGCAAAAATTGAAACAAAATAATAATGTTTAAATACAAATGTTTACAATTGTTTCTATAATGCAACTAAAATTTTATTCTTGAATTCTTCAACGGACTGTCTCAAAAAGTTCCAAGATTGTACCGAAAACCAAAAACTACATTATAAGATTTGTTTTCTTTTATTATAAATATTTAAAAACGTCTATATTATATATTCTTACACGTGGACATATATAATAGTTAATTCAACTTACACGAAATATGCACATATATAATAAATCGAATCGATATCTTAATTTTGAACTTAATCCTCTTGTGATAATGAGTATGTATGTATTAATTATAAACCACTACATATATATTGTTACACACAAAATTGACACTCATCATTGCTGGTCCGATCGAGTACACTGACATTGCGAAAGAGGAAACAAAAAGTGTACACACACAATTGTCAATGCGGAATTATTGCGCAATTACGTATTGCACGACAAATTTATTTGAACGTAAGATTTGTAAGAATGCATCTTGCAAACAGTCAGCAACAAAATATTGTTGCGCGAACTTGCAAGTATACTCTTACGAAAAGAACTACTGCCGATTACATATAAATAAAGTCAGTAATATAAATATTACTGACAATCAAGAATATTATTAGGTATTATAGAAATCACTGAGAGTATTACTGACAATTACACAGAATGCCAGTAATTCTTCCGTACCACTGCCGCAATATATTACTGCCAGTAGTTCTTTTTCGTAAGGATACACATATACGCATTTTTACTTGAAAAAGAAGCGCGATCTTAAGGATTTGTTATAAAGATCGATCCAAATGTCACGTTTTATACGATTGTTACAATTTTTTTTAAATTAGTCACTTAATAAATTATATGTTTCTTTTTCACATTCTACAGCTAACTACATTGAGACTCGATATACGTAATTCCTCGACTACTTCTCAGTTTTACTGTAGCTGTTCCTTAATCTGTTTCGTTTCTCTTTCGCTAGACTGCTAAAAAAAGTAATGAGACAAGAATTATATTTTTGAGAGAGATAGAGATACATATATATATATATACATACACATATATAAGGTCCTATAAGAATGTAGTACAACTGGAAAAGAGATGATTCTTTGTACTAAGTTGAAAATGTAGAAAATTTAAAAAAGTTTTAATAGAAAACTTTTCTTTTCGTGCAAAGGTTCAATTTTTGAGAAAATTAGATTTTTAAAGTTAAAAACTTAATACTATATTTATTTTTTCCTTGACAACACAGATGTTTAAGGAACAGCCACTGAATATTCTCTAATATTACAATATCTAAAAAGACATCTATAAGATGTTTCTGAATTATGGATTTTTACATTTAATTGCTCTAATAATCTTGTGTCATACAATAACATGTATTTCGGTAACAATTACTATTATATTGATTTAGAAAAAGTAGAATACTCTATTTAGTAAAGTTTTAAAAACTTGTATTGTATATACATAATTTTACTTTTTTAAATTTAGTAATAACTGCTCTATCGAGATACCATTTCATGATGGACATAAGATTATTAGAGTTAAATGTTAATCTTTCTCAATTGTCACACTCAATTTCTTCAAACAAAAACAGTCTTGCGTGACCAAATTTTATTCTACATTTTCGATTTAATTGTGCACAAAGAATCATTCTTTTTCTGGTTGTACCGTCATCCCATCCTCTTTACATAGATGTGTATATACAGGATGTCACAAAACTATATCGAAACAAATAAAGGCAGATTATTTTAAACATTCTGACACAAAAAATGACAAGGCTCGCCACAATAGTTTCGTTATTTTCGTATTAGAATTTTCGTCTCAAAATATGCTAACGAATTTGTTTTTCAATAGCTTTGAGATACTTTACATATACACATTTATGTGTATACATATATGTATATAATTATATACACACATATATATATAGGTATTTTATAGATCTTCTTAAAATATTACATTTGTTTTTCTTTTATAAATATCTTTCTAGTTTATTCGGTATACGTATTTATAATACACAAGTCAGAGGTGTAAATCTTTAAATCGTCAAATGTATAATTTGTAGTTGCTCTTTTTTTTTTTTATTCTTTGAAATATATATTACGAGCTAAGTATATATGTATATTCATTGCTTCACCATATAAACTAGAAAAGATTTCGAGAAATAATAGATAAAATATATAGAAAAAATTGTCAGATACAATACTTCACATTTCACAAACAGAATAATGTTATTATATCATTATTGTGTCAAGTCTCTCGAGATTAATTTCTAAGTGTTATGTACAAGAATAGGAAGTAAACGAATTTATCGACTCATGAGATATATATATATATATACATATATATATATATATATATACACACATATATATATACACACACACATACATACATACATACATACATATACATATATATACATATATATACATATATAATATGTATATATATATATATATATATAAAATTCATCTCGTAATTAACTACTTTTTTGATAGTGTAAAACTGTATGTGTTGGCTTTCCTATTGAGCGGCTCAATTAATTACGAGCGATAAGTAAGAAGACGTAAGAAATCACGTTGACCGCGCGAGCAAAATTGTACACGATCGACATACATTGAAACAAAACTTTTATCAGTGTCCTGAATCGGTCATCAATTATCTTAAGACTCAATCTTCAAATCTATGAGATCGATGTCTTTTGTTTATACATTTTAAAATTGTTCGCATGATGATTTTTATGTGCAGACTCTGTACTAAAATTGTCTAACTAATTACGGTGGCATGTTGTGAACGGATATATGAATATATGAAGAGAATAGCAATATATAGAAATCAGATCATAATCCTGTAATGCGATGATAATGACCCGTTTTACAAGAGAATTTTTTTACACACCTTGGTGCTGTCGTTTAATATTTTAAAACCAAATAATATTGAGAAAATTCAGATATAATTATTTCTTATATTTTAATCATAAAAAAAATTGAAGGACATTATAAATTATATACACGCTCATACGTGTAAATTTTGACGCATAAATAGCGTTGTCGCAAATGATTTCGGTATTTCTCGACGTTTAAGAATATTTCAAATTTTTCAATAAAACTATAATTTTAAATAATTTTTGAATTAAACAGCGAGGTAGAAGCAGCAGACAATTTGCTGCGTCAGTTGTTGCTACAATTTAAATTTTACTTAAGCTTATCTAGGACTTAATTTATACATAAGAGTTTTTTTTTCTCCATTTCTTCACGAGATACGAAGCAACCATCTATCAGGGATTCGCCGCACCATCTTTCTTCGTCTCCTCATTTGTGGGATTTGCTTTCTCGTCTTTCTCGTTATCTGAACAAATTTATGATAAATTATTTAACTTTGATGTGTTAATTTGTCAGAAAGAATGTTGGTATGAATATCACAATTAATACCTTTAGGATCAGATTTTATTTCGTCTTCTTTCTTTACATCGGTATCCATAACTTCCTGGCCTTTTTCTAGACGCGGTCGTTTTCTAGATCCCTTCATAAAATAAAAGAAAATATAAGAAGTTTGCTAATGGCTGTGTGTGTGTGTGTGTGTGTGTTTTACATATGTAATCATAAATTCCTATTTTTCTGGATTTATATATATTAGAATTAATTACACATATTATACCTTGTACGACCTATTGTCTCTTCGTCCACCTTCTCCTTCATCTTCACTATCACTGTATTCGTTTTCATGTTGTATTCTCTTATCTAAATCACGCTGAGACAATCTCTCATCTGGATTTGTCTTTTCCTCAGCTTCCGAATCTTCAATAACAGCACCGTCTTCTGGAATTGCCTGAACTTGTACACCAGGTGCGTGAGGTAGCATCCTCAGATTTTCGAAAAGTCTCGTTCTGAAATGCAAACGGCATTAATGAAACTTCAATTTGCTCATCATACAGAAAACAAAACGGAGATAAAATTGCAAGGACGTGTACTTTATTTTCTCGAGATATTCAGGTGTATTTTGATTCGCCATATTTGAAGGACTGATATGCAGCTTGAAATCGGGACCGAAATACTCGAAGTAATCATTATATGGAAGTTCATTCGCAATTTCGCATCCCAGAGCTACTGATGTTTCGTAAGTCCAGCATCTGGATACATTTCTGATTGTGTAACCGCCACCTCCCACCATTAAGAAAGGTAAATTGTACTTCTTCACAAATTCTACACATTTTCCGTGACCTCGCACAGTCAAATTAAAACATCCCAATCGATCACCTGTAACGGTTGATATTTATACATTTATAAGATTTCTTAGTATTTCGTTTTTATTTGCAAGTGCCACTTCTGTTTCAAGTAAACTTACCTGTTAACGAATCAGCACCACATTGCAAAACGACAGCAGAAGGTTGAAAAGTTTCCATAACTTTTGAAATAATAGGTACAAATATGGATTCGTAGCTTTCATCGTCCATCCCATCTCGTAGAGGTATATTAACAGCGTAATACTTTCCCTGTTAACAATGACAGAAAACAACCATGTGTTTATAATAGTAACTAATAATTTCAGATAAATTAAGATATTATAACATACGAGCACACAGTTGTAAGATGTTTTGACAAAAAAAAGTTTTACCTTTCCTGCACCAATATCTCGGAGATCTCCAGTTCCGGGGAAGTATTCTCCGTATTTATGAAACGAAACTGTCATGACTCTATCTGTTGTGTAAAACGCTTCCTCTACACCGTCACCATGGTGAACATCGATATCAATGTATAAAACTCTCTGATGATACTTCAGCAGTTCCAAAATTCCAAGTACAATGTCATTTACATAGCAAAAACCTGATGCTTCGCTCTTCTTCGCATGATGCAAACCACCGCCCCAGTTAATGCAGATTTCAGACGCTTGCTTGTTGAGTTTTACAGCTGCAGCAACAGACCCGCCGGCCGATAATTGGCAAAATTCATACAAACCATCAAAGACAGGACAATCTTCGCCTACATTAACTGTTGTAACAAAAGAGAGGTACATTATAAAATGTGTTTCCAATTTTAGTAACACAGTTTCCAATAAAAACAAGAATAAACATCTTACATCGTTGCATTTGTTTATTGTATTCGGACATATTATCAGGTCTTATGGATCTCAGAAATCTGATATATTCATCGCTGTGGAATTTTGTCATTTCATCAGCCGTGGCTTTGTGAGGTCGCTAGAATGATGCAATAAAATTTGAATATATTACAATATTTTATCATATGGTCAACAATACAATATGTTAATAGCAAAAATAGTTTTTTTTCTACAAAGAGAATATTTCTAAATAACAAATTCTTACGTATATTTCCATTTTTCTATAGAGACCGTAATTCAGAAGAAGATTGTGTGTCATTCTTATACGATGAGGCTTCATAGGATGTCCTTGTCCATAATAATAATTACCAATGTCACCTGACAAAAAGATCAGAATACATGTACAAATAAAAGTAAAAGAGCATATATATATATATGTGTGTGTGTGTGTGTGTGTTTGTTTGTGTGTTTGTGTGTGTGTAGCTAGAGAGAGCAAGATTCGATTGACTGCTTACAATGCCACAGAGCACACCTGAGGGTCTCTCGCCATTTCGTTCACGAAAACCGTACTAACTTCCAAAATGCTCGTTTAAAACTATTTTTTTCAAAGAGAATATTCTCGGAGAGCATGAATTACGAACAGAAAATGATCCATTGCAATTCTTATTAGTCAATAATGCCGTAAAATGCCGCAGTATTCTTCATAACCTAAACAACAGCCGCCTCAATTTTAACCTAACTTTCCTGCGTGCTTTGTAACAAAACATTGTTTTCTAATGAACAAAGTGCGTTTTTCGAGATATAGTAGAACTAATTATTGTTAAAAATAAAATTTGCAATTAAAAAAATGTACATCTCGTGTGTGTGTGTAAAACATGGAAATTGTTCAGTGGTCTAATGAGAAACCGCATAATTATCAGTTGTGACGAAGGCATACACGGATTGAAAATCACAAATTTCAGTCACAGTAACCGAGAGTGCAATGATAACGCAGAACATTCTCGGACTGTATACATACAGATGGCCGACGCTGCGACTACAGTCGCACGAAGCGCGGCTGTAGAACTCCCTCGAATTCACGTCGTGAAAATCGTACTATCGGCCGCGAAAAGCGTGGGAATTTCGATGAATCGCGCGATAACGCTCGCGCGTCGACGTACTTGTCGTCGTGGAAACGCGGACGGACCGATGAGCGGCCGATTGCCAGCTAGAACAAGCGAAATAAACGCGGCACAAATCGTAACGCCGTAAACACATTTGTCAAGTTTCCGTGTGTACGCAGATGATTTTCGCGGGATCGCAAAGCGTGACGATTTTCACGGCAACTTACTGTCATAATAGTAGCAAACGCGCTTCCTGCTATGCTGCTGCATAGCCATTTTAACGGGATCCATTTCCAGGAGATTGGCTAATAACACTCGGTACAAAATTCAACGAGACCGCGAGGATCACACTTTCTCACTAACGATACAGCGTCACCTAACAGTCTGCAGGCAGAGTCCACGCGAGCGCATGCGTCGCGTACTCGCATTCGAAACTGTGCAATCGTGCAGTCACGTACGTCGCGAAGATAGCGCTGCGGCAATTTTGCAAATGATATACGATAATGACAAGAGGTATTATCAACCGTCAATTTAGTTCGTCTCCTCACAATTTCTTCTTTATCGATAATGAATAAACATGCACGATGTGCAACTAGTGCAACGACCGCAGCGCACTGCGGCTTTCATTGATTCGCACTGCAAGATCTAAATTTTGACGCATATCACGCGCGGGTGAGTACAAAATTAAAAAAACTTGTATTGATATATATCTTTTTTGAAGTTCAAATTGCAGAAAAAAAACATCACGTATGTGCGTTTCTAAAATACTAATTGCATATGAAAATAATATAATAGATATGAGATATATACAACTTTATTACTATGTAGGAATAAATTAGTTTAAAACACACTTGATTTGTATTGTAGAGATATTTACTTTATATATAGATCTCTAGTAAGCTCTTATATATCTATTAAGCTCTTTTTAACATTATGTGTATTTTGTTGTAATTACAATCATTGGTAAGTTGTTTTTCTCAATTTCTTTATATAGGAATATGTATATATGTAGGCAGGCAACCTCTCTCACGTGTATGTACGTGTAATATATTGTCCCGAGAGTAGATTTATCTCCGGTCATATATAAATTGACTTCTTGTTTTGATTGAAACATTTTATTCATATTTTTATAAGCAAAAAACACAACAAAATTCAAGAAAATACACGTATTCCATACATGTTAATTTCAACTAAAATTATATAATTGTACAGAGTAACATTGACTCTCGTGTAAGATGCAACGTTCAATGTCTTTATATGAATAATTGCTCGTTTGGACATGTCTGACGAATAAGAAGTCTGTTATTTCGTGAAAAGGAATCAAATGAATTTTTACGCTTGGGCGTGCATGCATCTGATAAAGGGTCATTATCTCGAACAAGCTCTCTTGCACACCTTCTCTCTCTCTCTTTCTTTCTTTCTTTCTTTCTTTCTTTCTTTCTCTCTCTCTCTCTCTCTCACTTTCTCTCTTTTTCGCATCAAATTTAACAAATCTTAACTGCATTTCGATCATCGCTACTGACACTATTATCAAGGAGAGTGCTTTGAAATAGTTACAAAAACGGCCGCCACAGAATAAGGCACACAATTGATGCAACGCGCATTTTTCAATATATAATGATATAATATATATATTTATAATTTGTATAGTCGTACTTAGTTTTAATATATTTTCGTGTGAATGAACATTCGTATATAGAGCTATGGATCGTCTTGGAAATGATTTATACGTATCATGCTTAAGGAAACTAGAGCTTTGCAGGAACAATGGTGTATCTAACATACTGCTGTTGCGTGATATATGCATATGACGTAGATTTCATTTTTGCGCTCTTCCTCTCGCTCTCTATCTCTCTTTTTTCTCATTACTTCAGCATTTTTTTTTATCATCGCTAACTCATCATTATTATTATCGCGTTCAAGTATCAAGGATTGAAACCGGTATCTATTTTGCGCAAAACTTATCTCCAAAGTTTTACTTGTAAGTGGTGTTGAGATTCTTTTTGCACACTTTTCTCTTTTTAGCACAAATGAACACATTGAATTATATATGTATATACATATATAATATATATATATATATATATATACCGGTTTCAACACACTCCTTGATCATCAATATATTTATTATTGTATCATTTGGTGTTTCACTAAATGCCCGGATACTTTTATTTACATGTTTTTTTTTGAGGTATGTTATGCATGTATATGATATGGGATATATATATGTATACATATATATATACATATGTGTGTATATTATATGTACATATATACATATACATTTAAATATGTATATGAATTCACGAACCATGTCTATCAATCGACTTACGTAATATGCAACCTAAAATATTCACGAGCTATTTCGACACAACCAACTAAAGCGTGGACTATATCGTAACAAGTGCAACCCTTGTATGTGTGTAAGTACACGTATGCGATTCTTAACGGCACGTTCCGACTTCGGTCAAAATGCACCTATTAGCAAAGAAACGTCCTATCTTTTCTGAACAGATCGATAAATAGGTTTAAAGTAGAATGATTATCTCATTAAAATGTAAAATTGTTGTTGTATCTCCGTCGTACATAACTAATCGATACGTCTATACCTTACATACCAAGCGAAAGCCGTCACGGCTCTCATATTTAGCATCTGTGTGATATATTTTGAGAAAAAATTGAAAGCAAAAAATTTGTTCTTTACAGGATTTAAATCAATCAGCTTTAACTGTAGCGTTGTTTCAACGCTGTCTTAGTTCCTTTCGGAAGAATTGCGAGGGAAACTGACTTCATCATCGCATGAAGAACTTAAATATTCAAAAATTCTCGAGGTAATCTCTCTACTTTAATCATTCAACCTAACGATTGTTTTTTTTATTGTGAACTGTTATTATCATTTTATATAAGTTATCTCTATATAATACACATCTCATTATTATACTTCTCAGTAACAGGCTAAGGTACGTCTACAGCTCACTGTTTTTTTTTTTTGTTTTTTTTTTGTTTTTTTTACCGCTGTCCGATTTCAACTAGTACTTCCTACAAGAACGTGATATTACATCCTGCACGGTTATTGCATAATATATATATAGCTACTTAAAAGCATTCGTTATTGAACTTTATTCGGTCTTCTTCGGCACTTACATTTCTCCTCTTTCACAGCTAGAACAAAAAAAAAAAAAAAGAGAAAAACCTTTCGGATGAATATGTATGCAGGGTACCATACTCCGATATATAATGTAAGTTGACACTTGTGAACAGTTAAAACTTCTCTAAGCAAAGGCCATCTCAACATGTGAATACGTGCAACAATAACTCTTAATACTTTAATACTCGTGTCTTTTATATAGATTGTAAAAATAATACTTTAGCACCTCGGCCAAGTGTTACGTTATCGTAGCGTGAATATAATAAAAATAACAACCTGGCTTCTCTTATGTCTCAACAGATATCTCTTGATGTAATGTGTTTTTCTTCGTTCCATTTTCAAAATGAAATACACATTCTTTTACGGTTATTAGGAAAAACAAGACCAACGTATTGCCTCTTGATAAGCTCGGTCCAGATAAAAGTTAAACGTTCTGTCTTCGATTATGAACAATGTTGTTGACTGTGTGAACAATGTTCGTTATGACAATGGTAAAATGCGCTATTC
Source organism: Pseudomyrmex flavicornis (assembly GCA_014825475.1). Taxonomy (NCBI): domain Eukaryota; kingdom Metazoa; phylum Arthropoda; class Insecta; order Hymenoptera; family Formicidae; genus Pseudomyrmex; species Pseudomyrmex flavicornis. The sequence continues at coordinate 76,855 of QVNW01000544.1, forward strand.
ATGGATTGTTACAATGCACATGCTCCCGCACGGAAAATTTTGAAAATATTCGCGAAATACGATCACAAGCAAAAAAAAACAATTCTCTTAAAACTATTTACAAAAACTGGATCGATCCATAATTGCTTTCAAAGTAACATTATTTAGTCCTCACTTGAGCGTGTCACTAAACTTTCGAAAGAATATATTGATTCTTTATTTGAAATTCTCGCCCAATAAAAAAAAGGTGAGACAATGTGATATACTGTGAGAATGTGCGTACACGTAACAAATACGTGCGTGTTATTACTCGGAAAAGTGCGTCCCGAGCTTTCGGAAAGGATAGCCGATGACGCAATTAAAATATATGCAATGTAGTAATACATTATTATAATATTCATTATAATAATAATATATATATATATAGGTTACTTTTTCGAGACGAGTTTTTTTCCTGGCTAGGATACGTCTGAAATTTGTTTTTGATATTATTGTATGTTACAACACACTGCTCTGCACGGTATCGGAGTTTCACCGTTCTGACCGTACAGGGTCTGTTGCTTGATCGGGTTCGGACTGAATGGGAAAAATGGCGATTTTCCGTTGTAACAGCTCTCGTACACTTCAAACGCCTCGTCGATCGGTATCTTCTCGTTTTCGGATACTTTGTTCTGAAATTTATCCGGTATAATTATCGGGATCTCCTCGCTACAGAAATGCTCCTCGACTAGTTTCTCCGAATTATTTGGCACTGTTCTCGATCTCAATGAAGTCACCGACGTGCTGACGTCGCCCAATTCTTCCTCCACGCTGAAGGTGTCCCGTGCCAATCTGTAGTACTTCTGTACGTGTTCTATAGTAGCTTTCTCGATCTCGAAGTTGTCCTCTTCCGCGGCCTCTCCCTCGCACAGAATTCCCGGACTCTGCAATATTCTTCTTGGAGTTATCACAGGTTCTATAGTTTCCGCTTCCCAACACTCCAACACGTCAGGTTCCTCTATACTGACCAAAGATGCTATCATTACACTGTTGTTTTCGTCTTTCTCGTTGTTGTTGTTCCCAGACTCTTTGCGTACATCAACGTTCTCATTAATTATATCGTCAGTAGCGGCCTTCGCTGCATTTAAATTATCTTGATCATTAGACGAAATCGGCTCGTACGAGGACGTTGGTAATAATCTGCCGTCTTCTGAAACGATAATCTCTCCTTTTTCAAACGTTCGTACGCTCACCGTACTATCTTCGTTGATTTCCTTCCCACTCGAATCATCTATACGTCGCATCTTGATATCAATGTTCTCAATAGTATTTCTATTGGTTTTTCTCAACATTTTCATTCGTCTTGCATTTGCTTTCTTTGAATTTATCCGAGAGCTTAAAGCAACCCTCACACCCGCAACGCTATCCTCCTGAGTAAATTCGCAAACGTTACCAACATTGTTCTTCAACGTGTCTTTCAATCTCACGGCAGTGACTAAATTTTCCAATCGATTGCACGAAACTAATGAGGAAACCAACTGGTTCTGCGTCTTCTCATCAACATTCCTGTTCCGCTTGTCGATTCTCTTCGTTTTTCTCTTCGCGCCGTTCGCATCCCGTTTTCTCCTGCCGATCGATCTTGATGATATCGAGTCAACTTCCGTCTGATTGACCGTGGTTGAATTATTGTTGGCCTTTGCGAATTCGCCGCAGCTAGCCGTGCGTGACGCCGTAAAGCTGTCGACGCCGCTATTAGCAGATAGTGCAGGCATGGGGTTGCCTTGCAAGTTTTTTGACGGCTTTGCATCTATTTCTTCATCATCCTCATCTGTCTCGTTCTCCGAGGTCGACGCCGACGTTATGAAAAGATCGTCCGAGTTCGCTTGGCGTAGCCATTCCGTTACCGCGGACATAATCGGATATTTTGACAATCTAGTCTGGCTCTCGAATCCAGAATCTTCATTCGACCCTTCGGTCGTATTGTCCTGACTTGTTCGAAGTTTTCCTTCATTATTGCGTACGTAAAATACATCTTCATTCGCCACTTCCTGATCTGTCTCGTTCAGTTTGTCATTTGCGATATCGCGCTTATAATCCGCAATCGCGCCAGTGTTCTCCGACAATTGGACGGCTTCGAACTGCTGCACGAGCTTTCCATTTTCTATGTCTAAGTGTGTGGTTGTAGTAGCGTCATTTAGATCTGGTCCGGGCGTAGGTTCTCTCACGAATTTCGAACCTTTTTTGTTGTACTTTTTCGACTGTTGTTGCTGTTGAAGCGAAGTTGTTCGTACAGTCGAATTATTACAGTTTCGTAACCGTTGAACTTCCTTCTCGCCTTCAATGACATTTGTCACTGTTGAATTATCATTATCGGAACCGTTATTTTGAAAAGTTGTCGACAACGATTTCGACGCTTTGTCCGTTAGATCGGTAACATGTTCCACGCTGTTCGTTTCTTTGTTAGTTAAAGCTTCTTCTGGACACTTGACGCAGTTATCCAACAAAATTTTATTAACGTCATTACTATTACTCTCGAGTAGCTTACGCTTCACGTTGTTACCGATCAAATTGTCATTATTTTCGGTAATATCAGTCTTGAGCGTTTCATGATCGATCGCGTTATTTCTTACTTTCTCGATCTGGTTCGTTAGAGTTGCATCTTCGACTAGATGATTCGCTTGACCATTGACTTCTGTGTTTTTGTCCTTTGGCTTGTGTCTAAGTGTTACCGACTGAACGTTTTCCACTGACGTTTCCGTAACGTGCTTCAAATTACATGTTGCCGTCTGGCTCGTTGGACTTTGAACATTCGATGTATCACATATTTTCTCAGACTTGTGATCCGTATTGACACAGGATAAGACATCCGTAACGTCGTTGCTGGACGACGTAATTTCTTCAACCATGGTAGGAACGGGTGTCGAAACGGGACTAGAAAGGATTTTAGATTGCAAGGCCGGCCGTAACTGAAACTCTTGGCACTCAGGATTGAGTGGCCGTTTCGTGGCCGTCGTTGTAATCGCGGTCGAAGTCGAACACTCTGACCAAGGTAGTCGGGAAGACGATACGTCATTATCACATTCGGAACTGTATTCTCCCTCTTCTTCATCCTCGGTATTACCCTGAATTTAATAAAGAACACAAAATCAGAGATTTAATCAGCAAAATGTTTCTTTTGTGTATATTTTTTTTACAAAAATTATCACGATATAATAACACTGATAAGTGGTTTGTTAATCTCACTTTGTTCACTATTAAAAAATTTTGATCGCGTAATATAATTTTGTGCCGACTTACCGAAATAAGTCTTCTCTGCTTTTTTTTCTTTTTCTTCTTTCTTCGTTTGCCGCACGCCATTGTCATAGCCGTTACGTCCATAGTTCTCACCAATGGCCCGCCTTGAATGGTAACACCTTGGACAAAAGAAATCGTCGCGCGTTATCAGTCTGCAGGAAGATGGAAATTCATCAACGATTATTATTTCAGTGCGATATTTGCCGGTTCGATGAACAATCCAATCATGATCACAGGCGCGTAATGAGCAGCTAGAAACGTGCCGAAGTTGTCGCGAAAGGTGAACTTGGCTTTTTCACTGCTTCTGTGTCTTCTAATACATCTTATATATCTCGAAGCGAACAAGTTATTTTTAACGTGATCTATTTGAAATGTAGCAACGCGTTCTATTGCCAAACTCTCATTTTGTGTCTCTCACGCAGCCAAGACGTTTCTCTGACGTTAAATTATGCCGATGTGACCACGGGGCGTATCCTCACGGTGCGGTGGTTGTGAGTCAATGGACTCTCAGATAGAGAAATATGCTTCATTACTTGGTGCAATGTGAGAACAATGTACATAGCGTGTACGGAGCGGTGAAAACACCGATAATTTATGCGAGTGGGTATGCATCGTTAGTTGAATGACAAACAGAACATCGAGCGGTGTAGCCTTGGAACTTTAGGAACGATCGTGAAGAAAAAAACCACCAAAAGGGACAATCGTCATTTAATCTTGACGTGAAAAGACATTGAGCGTTTTCACGCTGTTTCACGAGAACGCGGAAGAAGCTTGAATACACTTCCACGATCGTGTCTAAAGTGTGATACCTTTTTGCGAATTATTACCTTTTACCTTGAATGTGGTAGAGGTACGGCGGTAATAAAACAGCAATGATGCCGATGGACGGGACAGAAGTCATGAATCGGGGCATATCCCTTTCCTTTGGCCGCGCTTCCAATCGACACTGTTCTCGTTTAACATTAGAAATAGGTACAATCAAGCGTACTACGGCCAGCGTAACGCAGTACGAGGAAGAAGCGTCCAATGGATCAACACAGATATATAATAATACTTCAATTATTTCTATAATTATCTTCTGTATTTTTTTTTTAATTGCGTGTCGCTAACTTGATGTTTTAATTTTATATTATTGATATTTTAAATTTAAAATTAGAAAAAAAGAAAAAGATCGCAAATCATCTTAAATTTTTGATGAGATAACTGATTTCAAAATCAAAGAACTCATAGACTCGAAAGAAACTTGACGTACAAGTAAATAAATTTGTTTTTCAAGCAGGATTTTTTGAAAATATAAATTTTGTTTACTTGATATAAAATAAATAAAGATTTATATAAAACAAAATTTCTATATAAATAAAAAGATCACGTTCACACTCCTTCCTCGAAATGCGCTTTTTCTCTTAAACGCAATCATGGGCAATCAATCGGTTCACACAAACTTGTCCGTTGTTCCGTCCATCCGACTGTGAACAGAACGAAGGCTATGAGCGCGAATGTAGGTCTGCTCATGCAGGCGATAGAGGCAAGTTTGGACTTTGCCAATCCGTACTATAGCACGCGCACATTATTCGAGGACGATTCTAATCTCTATCTATCTTGTAACTAACCATTTACGTTGACTAAAGGTGGTCCGAACATGTAGTGACCGGGATACATGTACGGCTGCGGTACGGCGGGCATCACGTGTGGTATGTGCATCGGCTCCTGCATCATTAACGGATCCAAGTAAGGATCGACTGGCATCATGTGTCCGTTCTCTAAGTGCTGTCCCTCGAGATGTTGCTCCTCCAGATGTTGTTGTTCCTCCATGAATTGCTCCTTTATTATAGGTTCCTTGGCAGTACTGTCCGCCTCTTCAGTTTGCTCCTCGGTTTCCCCCGCTATGCTGCCGCTACAGCTGGCGCTACCGGTGCCACTTTCGTTCCACATACTGTTGGAAACTTCCGCCGTCGCCGCCGCCGCCAACGTGCCGCCGTTCTGCCCATCTCCTATCGTAGCCGGTTCGGTACTTTGACTAGTCTGAAATGCAATAATGTACAATGCGTAGCAAAAAAAAATAAACAAACAGACAGGATAAACAACGAGATCGTCTTACTTGATAGTCCATTACGCAATACGGTTGGTTGGCAAGTTTAGGCACATAAGCAGGGTTGATCCACTCGATTGGTCTCAAGGGAACCGGGTCACACGGTACAGTCGCTAAGACACTCGGACCGACTGGAGGAGGTACCGGCGCAGGACCGACCAACATTACAGGATATTCGTAAAAGTAACCGCTCGTATGATCGTAAAACGCTCCGTATCCTAATTGCGTTCCCGGTTCTACCATGGGAGGATATTCTCCCATTCCGCTGTCCCTATCTAGTAGTTGCTGGTCTTCCGTAGTTTCACTACCGTCTGTAAGGATGGGATAACAACTGAGAGACACGTTAATCGAAAAATTAATGTGTTTCAGTAATAGACAAAATACAGTCGGCAAATGCCTAATGCATGAAGTTGCAGCACATGAAGTTGGATATCGGTATCGACTATACGTATTAATAATCATGCTTGTTTTTAGTACAAAAATACGTTAGCTCAGCTTTTCAGCCGAGATCTCTACCTGCGGTGGAATGTGACGCCGATTGACTCTCGGTTGTAGACGGTGTGGCGCTGGTGCTAGCGTTACCGGTCCAGGGCTTCTTTCGCGAGAGATAGCCCTTCTTGAAGAGAACATCCTGCCGCGGCGTCGTAATCCTCGTGTACTCGTCCTCGTTGAAGATAATTTTTGGTCGCGACGGCGAACCCGCGCTGTCATCTCGATGCGATCTCGAGCCGCTGTTGGCGTAGCTGCTCGTGCTGTCGCCGCTGGTGCTCGTACCACCTCGGTACGATTTATAGCTGCCTTGCTGTCCATTTCGATCGAAAGTATGCGCGTCCTTGTCTGAACTCTTCACGTAATCTTTTCGCAAACCGTCCTCTTCATCTTCCTCTCCTGGTGGAGCTGTCGAACCGAGAATATCTAATGCAGAATGACGAGGAATTTCGTACGTTTGTTTCTGTCATTTGTCAAATTAGCAATATCTATATATATATATATATATATATATAAAGTTACGTAACGAATTAACAATGTCAAGCTTACGTGCTACACGGAAGAAAAAAAACCATTTTGCGTCAATTAAAGTGACTACTGATGACATGTTTGAAATAGCTTCTTGAAAATAATTTGCGTGAGAATTGATTGCATCACATTTATATCTCTCAATGCTTTTTGCAGGTTTTATTATCATTATCATACGAGGAACGAGGCGCGACTAATCGGCGTGTTTCCGTACCATCTTGGTACCTCGCTAAGAGCAGCACATGGTTCGAGGAGCCGATCACGTGGGTGACCTTCTTCTGCCGCCGCCACTGCATCGCACCCTTTTAACCGGCTTTATCACCTTTGTCGGGACTGTTTCGGCCGATCGTAGAGAAGATCGATTTCTTTCAACGATACTCGAAGCGGATCGACCGATTTGGACTCATTTGCCGTGGCAAAAAGAATAGACGTGGCAGAATCAACGTGTCGCACGCGATGCCTCGGAACTCTCGGGAGCAACTGTGATCGACACGGGGTAAGGGGTGGTCGTGCACACGCCGGGAATGATGAGCGACGAGACCGCCGAGAGAGAGGTACACTTGCGCATACTGCGAACGCGGTTGCCCATTGGCTGCCTTCGACAGTACCAGAATAGAAATCAAAATTAGAATAGAAAACAGGCGAGGAAACTACCAGCGAGACCGTCTGCGCGAATTGTTCACGATGAATTAATATTAATATAATTCAATTCTCTCGAATATGACTTTTTTGTTTGTCGATTGACTTTTTTCTCGGATTCAATTTACCTTATTTTAAATTACGTTTATTTTTTAAATTTCGGCCGAAATTAACCAACGATAAATAAATCGACATGCGAGATAAATCGGGAATGGGATTTATATGCATTGTGTTTGTCAACTTTGAATTTCAAATTATTGTCGATCGTAAACTACAAAACAAATCCATTGTGGACCATAAGTCTCGAATTTATCATCGCTTGAATTTGACGTTTATTACGTTACAAAATCGGGAACAGGTAAATAGCGCGGTTGCTAAACGTGCTAGTCAATTTTCTAGAGCGACTAACTCTCTAGCGGCAAATTTTTCTCACTTGAACGAAGAAGAAGTGCGAACGCCTACAGAAAATGTAATTATAGTACAATCACTAAATGATGTGCTAATCACTTCGTTAGCCGGTGATGCGTGACGGTAATTTTGAAAGAAAAATTAATATTTTAGAAGAAGGAGAAAAAGATGGGTATAAAGATCTCAGTGTTGTCTCTTTCCCGATTCTTTTTGCGACTTAGTATAGTTTGAGCCGCTGTCAAATATGTATTGTTGACAGGCTATATGTGTGATGTACATATATACATGTGCACACATACAAATACATATATACTGACAAAATTAATAGCACGCGCGTCCTGTTGTGTCTAGTAGCGTATAAAGAGGAGAGAATCGACAATAAATAATTTTATACTGGTTCATACAAGACATGTATGATATCAAATTTAATATTATTTACGAGTAACAAAGTGGGGAAAACAATTAAAGAGGAGCTGGTTTTTGACTAGACTGCCCTCTTAGAAGAGTTCAGAACGTACGGCAGTGTGCAATCTTCAGTTTATTGCATCATTATGTGTGTATGTATACCTGTTATTTTATCGCAAGGATATGCGATTGCTTACGAGTGTGGATTACACAACGAGCTATTATGCCTCTCGCGTTATTAGACATAATGGCAATGACTGCATTTCGTTCACATTGTCGACTTCAAAACCGACAATCAGTCAAACAACACAATATCTATCGATCATACTACGTACTTGGTTTTAAACTTAGTTAACTAGAGTTCTAGTGTGGCTCTGACGGTGATCAGCAAAAACCACAAATTATCTAATTCTCCGAGAAGTTCTCCGTATTTAGAGATCTATTTAAATTTTCGTTTAATGAGTTCGGAAACCGCGTTTTCACCGCGTACGGTGCTCTAATGAAACAGAAAAAAGACGATGTATTATGAAAGGCAAGGTTGGAAAAAATTACGTAATCGTGAGAGTCGCGCAATGAACACTACGAGTCATTTATTTTTTCGGAAAATAATTCACAGCTTTTTTTTACGTTTCAGGACCACACCCGTGTCCGAGAGATCACGTTCCTGAATCACGTTTCGCTTATTTTTTGTTAATGAGAGTTCCACATCGGGAAACCGGGAGTCCCCTTTCGCCGACATACGACGCTCCTGCCGGCTTCCGAAACTGTATACGCCCGCGAGATACGCTGTCGCTGTGAAATCATCGCACGGAATAATCACCGGTCGCGCACCACTTTTATCGGGATAAAAAGCTCGCCGACGCTTGTAGAAATTGTCACGGGCGCACTGCACGGATCCCACCCGTCAGTGCGCGACATATACCGGCGTGCGGTGCATCGCTTCGATTTTGTCACCGTCTGCGACTGTGCAACGTGAACGATTTTGCGCCATCATGCGCTCGTCGCCGCTTCCGAGAGACGCGAGCTTCTTCAATAAAGCTTCGTAAATCTTCAGAGGCCTTACTTTTTTTGGAAAGTGTATTAAATCCCAAATGGATATACAGTCGAAATGTGGTAAAATAAAACTTGAATCGATGTGATAAAAAAAAGAAATACCGTCGTACATATAAATACGACCGGAGTAATAAGTGCGAAACACACACACTAAAACTGAAATAAATGTTTGAAAAAAATAAAATCTTTTATTTACATAAAAATTTATGTAAGCTGCACTCTCGTTCAGATAAATGTAATTGACACAAGAAATAAACAAGTATGTAGAGTAAGAAGATAAAAGAGATAAAAAAGAATCTTTTAGAAAAAGATGGATTTAAATTTTCGAGACCTCAGAGATTGATTTACGATGTGCCACCAGACGAGCACATATCTCTGCTCTGTTGATGACGAAACGATCTCGCTCGACGTGGTAGATTGACGCGCGAGACGCTATCTCGCAAATACTCAAAGCATAATGATTTGGAACGTCGGACTATTATAGAATCACCTAGGCACTTTGTCAAAAACGTATGCTAATTCTCTCGCTCTCTTTTTCTCTCCTTCCATACACACTTTTTCGACACGCTGCGCTAGATAGTTGCGTGTAAATGTGTGCGTATAACAAGAATAACACAAAAACTTGGTGATTTAAACAGTTATCACATCTCGCGAGCAAAGTTCTTCGAACCGGCGCAGAAATTGTCTTGTAACTGTGTGACACAGAGAACTTTGCGACTCAACATCTCCATCTTCCTAATTCAGCAAATACTTGTACGACGAAGATTATTTTGCACTATTTCTATTTTATTGTATTGAACAATTTTTTTCAAGTTCACTGCTCAACTATTGTCAAGATATTATCTTATCTTTACACGTACTCCCTCCCCGTTGTTTCTGCAGAAGAAGTCGGATATTCTCTTCGAGTGACACGTATGCGAGGCATAGCTGACAAACGAGAACCAATCGAGCGTCAAATTCACAAGCTGATGATATGGTGTGAAACGGTACTCGTTGCAATGGATACACGTCGCAGTACGTATATCAGATACATACTTTTACGAAGCGTGCGACACAATCAGAGTATTATGTACCTTGCGGAGCGCCAACAACATCTTATCAGCATTAGATCACGCGACTTGACTCAAATTTAAGAAAAATAATTGGGATACCGAAATTCTTTTGCTGCAAGCACGAGTTGTCTGCGGATTTCTTTTTAAAAGAAATTTTTTGCATTATTAGAAGAATCGCCTTGTATACAGTTTAAAAATCAAAACGTTAAGCAATATACCAACCGATAGAAACATCATATCAGCAGCGATAGAATTGGCAAATTGTCCCGCGAGAGTTCCTTAACCTTTCAAGGCACGTTGAAGTTGGTCGGGGAAGATGTATTTACGGATAACCGAGCGCAATCTTAACAAACGCTTGCCAGAGCAACGCGTTTTAGCAACGCGTGACGAACATAAAATCAACGTTATCGCCGCGCGGCTTTGACGTTCGAAGGACTGTAAAATAAATTCTGTGAAGATAAAACGCGCGACGACTTCGTTGAACACAAGAGAGGATCGCAAATGTGGCGGGACAGTATCGACAAGTAAAAATAGCGCGTAAGATCCAAAAGCGTTCCTTCGTGTAGAACATTGCCCGTTGCGAACGTGGCAAGCAAGCAATTCTCTCGGCACAAAGTCTATTATTAAACGTTTCTAGACACCGAGACATCTCCCGCGAGATTTTGACGAGTTCGACAATAAACACACTTGGATGTCACGGATGTGCCAAGTGCAAGAATCATCATCATTATCATCATTAGAACTGTGTAAATTTCACATCCGAGACGTGAGATCGACAGAGAGAGAACGAGTATCTAAATTGATAAAAACATCAAGAAACATAGGAAAAAAAAAACATTTCTCTTCGCGTTGTACTGATGATTTAATAAATGTAAGAAACAATTCTTTTATTTTAAATAAACAATAAGAAGAAAAGAAGTAGTCACTTAACAGTCTCCCGTTTCAGCGAGGATTTACACATTTCCTTTACTTTGAACGCGGAAGACGCCGCCGGGTTGTGTAAGATTGAACCGAAAATGTCGTCGACTCAAAATCATGCGCTTCCACTTGTGACAGCCGCTCGCGTGAACAGCTTGTAAAATTCGCGCGCGTGAGAGACGCACATCGGTGAAGAGGAGGAGAGCATGTGACGAGGGAATCTCGTGGTCACTCTCACGTGCTATTCATAACCCGAACTCGTAACTCACACTACTCGGTTAAGTATTCGGTGTACCGACATATATATACGCTTATCGGATGCGTGTATTCGCAGCGCGCGCAATGACACATGTGCAACACACACACACACACACACAACACACATATCATATATACATGTATGTACGAGGGAGCTGCACGTAAAGCTGCGTTTTATTACTGGTGGCCGCGGCGAGGTCGTTACGTAATTCGTGCGAACGTCAGGAAGGTCTACGATCTTCAGCACGTGCAACATGCAGAAACTTTGCCCGCGCCCAATGTGCACGCAGACGGAGGGAATGATTCTATTTTTTTCCTTGTTATTCGTGCCCCGGCGCTTATTACCTATTGCTATCGGTGTCGCGTGACGATTTAGTTGCGCTCGCGAAATATCGCGAAATATCGCGCTGTGACGTAAAAGGGGAAAACGCAGAGATGCATTTTAGGAACATTTTGAATCATCGGCTTTTACATGCAATTTGTACGTGCAATTTATAGTTTTTTTTTTTTTTTTTTTTTTTTTATTGCGTGTATCTTTTTATATAATATTGCGTGTACTCTTACATATATGTATACATATGTAAATCTGATGTTGAGTAACATTTCGTAATTCGTCTCGCATGTTCCTTTGAAAATAGACTCCTCATATTAGGTTCGACGTTCGGTGGAAAATGTGCGGCAAGACCGGTGGCTTACATAACCAGCTGCGCGATGTGCAACCTCTCTTTCTACGCATGCATATTCTACTTCGTTTTTTCTGTTTTGTCAATGATATACTTAGCTTCTCAATGCGCTCGCATCGGACTGCAGTCGAAAGTTCATGTCCTGAACTATCGGGTTACCGTCGATCATCAATGGAAGAAACGGAAAGAGAGAGAGAGAGTGAGAAAGAGCAAGAATACTCAGTTTAATTTATTGCGAAACTTTGTAACTGTCAAACCGATAATCCGCGCGGGAATTTTGCATCGCGCGTGAAAACACACGAGAGAGAATAAATTCCACTTTCCTGAACTCCGGCAACCATACGAAGCGGAGAATGTAGTGTGTATGTAGGTGCATTCGCGCAAGTAGTAAGAGTCGATCATTTATGGTACTATAGCGGCCTGCGCAGCAAACGACATCGGGGTGTATAAGAAATTTAATATGCAATTGATTTTACAACACGATAGAGCGAGAGAGTATGTGTGTGTGATACTTCTATAAGATTAAAATGTTCACTTTATTTACACCGCTACTTGTCTTCCAAACTTCAAAAACTCAACGCACCTTGAATTTTGTGGAGACTCGAGTCTATGTAATTTCATTATAAATTAATGCTCACAGATGAGAAATTTATTTTCGGAAAAAGATCGCAAAATTTCATCGGAAACTATCGATCGGCAATTATCGATCGAGATTTTTTTCTCATACTGCGAGCACGTTCGCCGGGTGTATTAATCAGGTATTAAGCGTTTTCATTTCGCGGTACGGCAGCGATCAAAAGAAAAACAGAGAAAGAGAGAGCGAATTTCCCTCTCTAGAGGCTCTCGCGCGCGATGCGACTCTCGAAGCGAGACCTTTATCCCATCTTTATACAAACACGAACTTTGCAAATTACAGTTCACATGTTTTTAGAGTCAAGCGTTTCAACGCCGGGATTAAAGACAAAACTGAAATGCGATAAGTATTATACAAAGTTATATAAGTATAGAGCGTAGTATTTGTGACAACTCTCTTCGCGTGTGTATAGATAAAAACAAACTTAGAGCTTTTGTTTCTTAGCTCGCATATCGCACACATTTTAATCTAATCGCAATAGTTAGTTTCGGACATGACGCGATAATGACATAACGTTACGACGTAAAATATCACTGAAAGAAATCATTGCTGAATGTGGATAAAATATTTTAAATTCTTCAAATCAAATAAAAAGACAAGACTCTGCAACTTGAACCAGGAAAAAATCCGCAAATGTATCACTTCAATGCGAATTTAATTTACAGACCTTGTAGTCGCGATTGTAGTTTTTTTGTTTTGAACGATTATAGACGCAAAGAAGTCAGAATGTTCGCTATGTTCAACAAACAAGACTCTTCTGTGCAACATGTTTGTGCGAATTATGCAACACGATCGTTCTTGATCACACAGGGTGAGGTGTTGCGAACCACGATGAGAATCAGATTTTACGCTTTAACCTTCTGCGAAACTGTGCGGTCACACTTGACGTATTTACGTGGCTAAAATGGTGTCAATGCAAAATCTAAATCTTCTTTGCGATAATAAAAGATTCTCAGATCGTCAAGCTGCAAAAGATCGAAACGGCGTCTGCAGCTCGCGTGTGTACGTCACTGGCTCTTTCGACTATCCACGATAATTACTACATAACGCGCGTATATATAGTTGTCACTGATGTTATGAAACATCGGGGCACTATTGCATTTGGCAATTGCTCTCGCATTGAGATGTGCGGCGGCAGCTCTCGTTATCTCCTTGCGACCTAGTGTACTCGAATTCATCAGCAACCATCACTGTTGACCGTGAATTGCATTCAATTTGACAAAATTCTTTCTCTAGTGCGATGAAATGCAATTAATCACACAATTGGAAATATAATATTGGACAGTTTAAACGAGTCCGTCAACAAACAGGCTGAAGCTCTTGATACTCTGATCGATTTATAGATTGACCGAAATTGCAACAACAAAATACATAAAATGCAATAAATTGTATTAATTACAAACCCAAGTCGCAAAGATTAAAATATGAAAGTCGTTGCGAAAGACGCGAGATAAAGTGAAACAACTTTTCGATAATCGAATATATATTGTACGGTCGACCAGGTTTATCCGAGTGGACATAAGACGGAAGAAGGCATACGTCGATGATGGGGTCAGGTTCCGCAGTGAGGATACGTCACACGAAGGGGAAAGAAAAAGGCAGGAGGCGCGATCTATTATTCTCGAGAGAGAGTTTTTCTCTCTTGCCGTGTGGAAGAAACTGAAACAAGATGAAAGAAGATAATGAGAAAAACAAATTTTGCCGGAATTGTACTTCGCACGATATAACGAAATTACTTTCATTCTTTAAACACTTGTTACTCCAACGAGGAGTTTCATGTTTGTTTGTCACTCCGCGCAGTATATTGTGTTATCATCGGCGTGAATTATTTGAAAACTAGAATACACGCGGATGTGTGCGGATTTCTGTTTTCTTGCGAATCAAGAAAAGTTTCTTCATGTATGGACTTGTTTTTAGTTTCGTTCTGTTGACTTGAATCCGTTCACGTGTACAGCGCGCGTACCTCAATAGGGGGGGGGAAAAAAAAATGTAAATCTACATACATACGCACACACGAACAGATGTCGAGAGAGCAAACTTTTAACGTGCGACTGACTGCTCGTTTTCTTACCGTGATACTCTCGAATATAATATATATAAATGTAGCATGTAACATTATTATACATTTCCAGATATAATTTGGTATTACGTGTGAGCAACTTGAGGAACACTTAAAATAAGAAATTGTTTAAAATACATATCAAACTTATGTGTATATATCAATCGTGAGAAAAATCTCGAACAAAAATGTGTCAAACATGTCGTGTTGTTTGCTTTTCAAAAGTTTATTCTGCAAAGATCGAATGTACACAAAACGACGAATCGAAATCTCGTTTCGATACGCAAATTCGACATAAGTATCAGAACGATAAGTACTCGGGGAACACGAGTCGGGGTGGCGATCTCACACACGTTACGTCTAAGCAGGTAAGTAGGTACAGTACGCACGGAGAAGATAAAGTCAGGTAGGGTGGCGCGGATCGATGTATCAGCGTCGAGAAAGCGAGTAGTTTGTTATTTTCCTATGAAACGTCCGTAAAATTGCGAAAGAACGTCGGAATGTATCGACGAACACCGAATTTCCCATGAGAAGTTTTTTTTATCTCTCTTATCACACGGTTAAATAGAGAAATATCCGCACCTAACAACTTGTGTGAATCGAGAACTCTCGTTTCTAAAGACAGCGTTCTGGCGTTCTTGTTTGATATGCTCAGAGCCGCGTCGCTTACAGTTTTTTCTCAGAAATAGCAAGAAAATGAGAAGTAGATCAGTGATCTCTCTTTCTCTCTCTATACTACGTTTCCGTAGTCTGCAGAAACATCCAAGCCTAAGAAGGAGATCTTTTGGACGTTCCGCGGAACCGGAATAGATGATTAAGGGGGTTAATGGAAGAAATCTAGAAGACTTCCTATTTCTTCTAGCTGCACTTGCTGCACTCATACCTACGATCGACCGAAACCGAGAGGTCTTTTTGTCACAAATTGTGGTCGTTGACTCTCTATCGCATGCACGTTGTGACAAGCGTAATCGTCGCTAATTATTCTTCGTCCTCGACATGCGTTTGATTCCGGCCTTCAATAGAAAAAAAAAAAAAACAAAAAAAACGCGGCAGCGAGCGAAATCGCAAAGACGACAAGCCACGAGGGGTCGATGAGAGGGGACCAGTTCGCGACAACGCGAATGTTCTCTCTCGACCCTCTCTTTCGGTATCTCTCGCCGCGCACGTTGATCGATGACCGACCCGCACGCTACTTCACAGTCTTACGCGGAATTGCTCGCTTGCGAGAGAATATTACGCGAGATTATGAATCAACCCTTTCTACACGCGCAAGAGAACATCGGATGATACTTACCACCTATGCTCAGGGTTCTCCATCGGGTCTTCCGCTTAGAACCCTTTTTGCCCATCTCTCGTGGTCACCCGTGCCACAGGCACCACCTCCTCCACCACTTTCGCTCTGCGTCTCGTCTTGCTTCGCGACAATCTCTCCTCCACGATCGTTTTTTCCGTTTGTCTCTTCCCTCGTCTACGACGAGAACAACCCGCGACACGGCGAGATTGTCATTTATACGCGCATTTTTTTCGCACGGCTATCTTGACAGTGGCATCCGGATCGCGCTCGTCGTTCGTCAATCGGTGAGAGAACGTAAAAAAAAAAAAAAAAGAACACACGTCGATCTCTCGTCGATTCCTCACGCCAGGTCTAACTTTTTGTCGATTGTTCGCGCACTTACAACCTCGACGACAAATCGCCCGCAAAAAAAAAAGATTGCTCTTAGCTACGTGACGCTGATAAACTATCCCGACACATAATCCACACCGCTCGAACAGCGACCGCACACTGCGGACCTCGTCTCACCCTCCAACCCGTAGCCTTTCCTGTTCTCGTCTCTTTCTTTCCCTCTCTCTTTCTTTCTTTCGCCACGCCTCCCGCTTTTCGTAGCAGACGCTCTCTGTGGGCCGTTTTGCTGCACCTTCTGCACTGAAAAAGGCAACGCCAAGGGTAACACTGCTCGGAAGATTTTCGAACGCAGCCCGGTCTCACCGTCTCCGATCAATCGAACTTAATCGGCCGAATATTTCAATTAAAATTGATCAATTGAATCGATTGTTTAGTAAAAGCGATCAGAAATCACGGTTGACCTTATCGACCGATCGACTCAATCAAAGATGCTGTAGAACAGCGATGCAAAAAAAACAGACGCAAAAAATGTCACACCACCTTACGTGCACACAGTCTCGTTTTTGTCATGCTGTGATCAACCGTTTATTAAAAGAATATCTCAAACACAGTAATCACGTTGCGTTTCTCGTAAATGAATTTGTATGAAACATCCATGTGACAGAACAGAGTTACGTTGAATTCACGATAATTTTGTCGGAAATTTGAATCTCATCTCGAATGCACATGCGCATTCGATACTTGCGCTGATAGGTTGTTGTCATGACTACTGATGTAAATAGCAAATATGTCCTAACCTATCCTTCTCGTTATTGCACTCTCTGCATTTTCTCTTTCTCTCATCTTTGTCTCTCCGATGCGCAATTACATATTCATTTCTCATGTTGAATGCAGGAAACGCAACATAATGGCGCTAAGAGGAACAGACCTTGAATGATGATATTTTTTTCCCGGTTTGCCGATTGATACGAAAAGTGAGGTTCTCTCACTGTTCTCAGTCAAGCCACATGAAGTGACGTGAGGTCTCGTTTGGTAAGAGGTCACAAGTGTATTTATGTATATGTAAGATAAGTTTGTTATTGTTGTTTTTATCACAAGTTTAACTGGAATACTAGATACGCGTTACTTACATCTTATTTACTTTTAAAACGCGGTATTGCCTGTAGAAATCTGACGATCTTTATCAGAGAAACAAGAGAATACATATGTAACATAAACAAAATTTAAAGTAACGCTATGCTAATTAATTTATGTCAATTAATTGTAATCTTTTTATGTGTGTGTGTACAGGTTGTTATAGCGATTGGCAAGGAAAATGTGGAAGATGTTGGAACTTCACGAATTTGAGTATAATGTTTTCGGGGATGTAGCTGCAGTCGCTTTAATAGAAGGTACCGTGCATTACTGTGCCTTTCATGAATTGCAAGATGAGCTCCAACTGTTCGCCAAATATTTGCGCGGATATCCTGAGGTTTTTATTACACAGGATATCCTGGCCACTCGCGATTCTGCACGCACAGTCAGCGCTGGAGAGTTATTCCTACCTGTTTATGACAGTATTTTCAAGAAAGTTGTCAGTATATGGAGGGAAAAAGGAGTATCTGAAGCAATTCGTTTTGCTGCAGCAGCAAATCCAGAAGAAATCACAAGTGTTGGACATTTGATAGCTACAAGGTATAACATTGAAACCTAAAATATGGATATATATTGGAAAATTATGCATACTCTAATTTTTCAGATTAAATTGGTTATTAGATCTAATGGAAAAAGGAATGTATCAAAGAGATATATTACCAATATCAGGAACTGGATCTGTTGCTGATATTGTTGCTACACGAGATTGGAATACATCACTGGTAAGATGTTGACTTATTGAGAAAATAATTATATAGACTTATTGATTACAAAACAATAACATATATTGATATTTCTGATAGATACGATGTTTGTCTTGGCATCCACATTGTGCTCGTCTAGCAGTGGCCACAAGAGATGATCGAATTCGTATTTTTACACATGGCATATTAGGTATACCAGTACTGAGACACAGTGCACAAAAATCAGTTAGCTGTTTAAGTTGGAGACCACACGCTGGACGTGAACTAGCAGCGGCTTGTTATTCTGGGGTATTGATTTGGACCATAGAACTAGGGGCAGCAAGTAATTTACTTAGCCACGCAATATTTCTAAAGCAAAGGAATCACGTACCTGTTACAAATGTTACATGGCATCCGCAAGTAATTTTCATTATCTTGTATTTAATTCAATTCCGTCATATTCAATATGCGTATATATTTATTGTATATAGACTATATCAAATATCTTTCTTAGGGTGATTTGTTGGCGTCTTGCTCACCGACAGACTCAAATATAATAATTTGGGATGTCTCTAAAGAAGAAGGAGTTCCATTGAAACGTGTTGGTGGAGGAGGCGTGTGCTTTACACGTTGGTCATTCTGTGGCTCATGGTTATTTTCTGCCTCGTTTAGGAATGTTTTTAGGTAAGTTGTTTTCTCTGCAATATTCTGTCTAATATGTTAATATTGAATAAATTATTAAAAGCAAGTTGATATTCTTAATCTTAGAATTTGGAATACTGGCATTCCGACACCATGGCACGCAGAAAGATGGACAGTTTCCCGCGAACGCGTAGCAACTGCATGCTTCGGTCCCAATCTAACATTACTTTTCGCTACTGCTGAAGATCCTTCTACGATATTTTCGTTACCGCTGCAAGATAACATATTTGTTAAAAATGGAAGTGATAATGATGCGAAGATAGCTACGCGTCTAATCGATTTAACGAAAGTGAACTTTTCCTCAAACAATGATGACGATTACATCACAGTGGGAGGCAGAATAGTTTCTATGGAATGGGATTTGACAGGAAAATATCTTGCTATTCTCTTCCAGGTTCATAAAAATACATTTGTTTACATTTTAACTGCAAATTTTATATACAAAATGAACGTAAGTTCAAGCTTTAGAGAGAAAAGAAAAAATACAACTTAAAACTAGAATGATCTAATGATCTAAAAACTATACGTTATGCAATATAACTCTTAATATCACTTTTTTTGATAATATAGGACAGTCCGGTAATTGCTCTGGTCAAAACAAAATTGAGCAAATTGTCGCAAGTAGTTGAAGTTCAACCCGGCTGCCTGATCAAAGGATTTCCCGGAGAAGTGCCAAACTGTATGAACTTTTATCAAAAACGTTCGTCGTGGATTTGTTTAACAATAGCCTGGAGCAGTGGACGCGTGCAACATTTTCCGATTGTCGAGAACGAAAATAAAGTCGATGTTGCTACATATCCAACGATATTAACTCATTCTATGAGAACAAGTGGATTCTACAATTCTGACAACATTTACAGACAATATTGAAGTATTATTTCGATACATTACCGGTAAGATAATAAATTCATACATGATTTTCTATCTGTAAGTGATGATGTTGTATAGTAACGAAAATATTTTAATATATGCATTTGCAAGAAAATCTATATTTATAATTAATCATGTTACCAAACTATCTTGTCTTATATTATTTTTATTGACATGCCGACGTATCAACGAAGCAATTTCTCATTTGAAACGAATCTTATACCAGTTATTGCTTTTGAGAGAAAAAGAGTGGTCTATCTGGTTAGATTTTGCTCCTGACTATGTTTGTAACACATGAAGTATAGAACGCATCGCGTTCTCTCGAATTCGGTACCTAATTATACGAAGTCACATGCAGAGCTTGCGTCTTTCTATTTTTATGTCGCTTGACCGAATGCTAAGCACTTGCTTGACATGTATGCGTGTGATGCGACTCACGCTATTTTCAATACGCTTTATTATTTCGTTTTACGATACATATGTACATATCTCTGTCGTTTATTTGAAAATTTTTCATTTTAAGAAGCGCTGTACTAAATTATAAAACTCTAATATATTGAGAACAGTATGTGTGTGTGTGTATGATGTGTATATGAAATTTCCATTTGTTGTCTCGAGATAACGCGCGGCAGCGGAAGCGAGATGGCCGTTTTTGTGTGTATAGAACACGATTAAACACATTTCGAAATAGTTTTTTTTCTTTTTTTTTTTTTTTATTCATTTCGCTGTTATTGCATCCGTATGGAGGGAAAACATGATCGGTGTCCTTTTTACGGTATATTTATTTTAAGGGCGGTCGCGTCGCGTACACACATGCGGCGACTGTGGTATGAGCGAAGCTGACAGGTGCCCGGGCAAAAAAGCACGACTGTGAGCGGGCATAGCACGTATATAATGTAAGCATATAGGGCTGGCAAGCCACATGTGCCACTCTCTATCACTTATCTACTCGTAATATGACATACAACTTGCTCGGACGTGCAAGATGCACCAAAAGACAAACGTGCACACTTATGCGTGCGCGCGAGGGCGAAGCGCGCGCAAGAATGAACAGAGTTGTGCGCACGTACCACACATGGAAAAAATATAAAAACTTTTAACATTCTTTTTCTCTCTTTCTCTCTCTCTCTCTCTTAATGTTATTTAATTTGGACAAAATAAAAGATTAAGCTTAGTGATTTCTGTTCCAAAATTCATCCTTACACAACTATACTGTAGGCATAGGTTGCTGTCCTTAATCGGATTCTTAGTCGAGCTATTATGAAAATATGATACTTCTCAGTTTAGAGATATTAAGTAACCGAAACAAAAAAAAACGTATGAGTAATAGAGATATATAACATCTATGGAATTATTTAAAGATAAATTAAATTGTGAAATATTTGTTTCATAAAACAAAGTACAAATTTCAAGAATGATTTTAGAAGATATATTTGTTAGATTTTTTAAGTGGCTTTTATCTCGTAAAATTGATGCGCACTTTTAGTGTACTATGATAGTGGTAGTAATACTAGTTGTCTAGTAAAGTTTGTCGACAACAAACTACATAGGACGAGTCGGCAGATTGAGGTGAGAAAATTCGTGCTATGAGCGTGTAATAGAAGGGCAAAGGAGTAAACGACCTATCCCTGTCATGTGGTGCGCGTATAGAAGCTGTTGTTAAGCGACGCGTGTGCGGCAGCTGGTTTTACATTTTTTTATCATGCACCCGATTCTTAAGGCGCGACGAAAGATCGTCTCGAGCTTTCTCCCTCTTTCTCTTTCGTTTTCTTTTTCTTCTCTTTTTTTTCTCGTTATATCTTTCGTCTCTTTTGCTTGTATGATTTAAGTTGTCTTGGAAAAAAAAAATTTATATTAAAATATATTCTAATAAATTCACTATTGAAGACAAATTCACTATTGAAGACAAAGTTTTTTTTAGACTGTGGCGCCGAGAGGTTTTGTTACGCAGAATAAAGAAACGTTTATAAGAATAGATTTTTATATAAATATTTAAGAAGGAAAAAACCAGAGATAGCCTGTGGTCCAGGTTAGAGGTGGACGTTCAAATGTGACATAAAACGCAGTGTATATATCCTCTAACCTGGACCACAAGCTCTCTAGTTTTTTTTCCTTCTTATAATTTGTTTCTTCGAGCCGTTATTATAATATTAATAAATATTTAATTTGAAATTACGTATGCGTGTTTAATAAAATCTGTTAAAATGCACTTCTTATAACACAATATCACATAGATTTTTATTAAGATATTTATTATATTTTATTAGGTTGACGTAAGAATGTAAGAAGCTACGAGGTTTGTCTGCAAAATTCTTCCTATTATGAAGAATAAAGTAGAGAATGGCCCTCTTGGATAGCGTGACAGTTTAGAAACACGAGTTACTTCAAGATCATCGGCATTAGAAGAAAAGATACCGAACGACGATGCAGCAGCAAGTGCATGTATATTATAAACGTACTTCGGCAGATGTTTGGTCGCGGCCGTCACCCCCGAACGTCCAAAGAATCGTAAACCGCGGGGACCTCCGGTATCGTGGCGGCAAGTGCATTTCACGGAGAGAAACTTTCAGCCACGCGAATGGGCGGCGCTATGTATCCTCTCGTGTTTTCTTATTCCCTCCACTACTCTTATAATATTCTGCCCTCCAGTTTCAGGGAATGATTCCCTGGGCTGCGAAAGGGCTGCGCGTTCCTCTTTGGAGGAGGGGGTAGGAGTATCTTTAGTCCTCTCGACTTGACTCTTCGGCAGAAACCATAACATTGTTGACTAGCGCAGCTAATAGTCTTCAAACGTCTTTCACAAGACGCGTCACGGATGTGTGTAGTGCAAGTGCCCCGACCCGTTGTTTTTTTTCTTATCGCTCCAGAGAGAAGAAGCCGTGTTGTTGTCTATTCGTCGTTTGTTTCTTACGATTGCTATCGCGCGCGTGTCTCTCCGATAGAGGAAAGGAGAAAGAGAGATAGAGCTTTCGAGTGGAAAAGACCGGCGTGATAGGCGACCCGCGATTGGCGTATACATGTTGATACATTGATAACGAAGTAAGCCGCTTTTTTGACATTCTCTGACAATCTTAAACTATTTTCGATTATCGGAGGAAGAAGCATTCAAACACGGAAGTTTGTCGTATTAAGAACGCGAGATTTTGAAAAGACTACATATATGCATATTTGAAACGTTCAAAAAGTAATGTTTTTTTCCTTGATGAAAGAAAACTTAATGATTTCGTCATTGTTATGTACACTCTGTATTTGACTGCATTTTATAATTTTCCTCTGGTAATCACGCCAGGTTTTGAAGTAAGATGTTTTGATCGGTTATCATTTGATAAGTATCTATGAAAACGCATGTATGTGTGTCGGAACGATAATTTTCTCGCGTCACAGTTATCGTCATTCGTCGATGTGTCCCCCGTAGGCTTTGCTGGGTTCCGTTATCTCGCGTTTTACGTAGCGAGTGCTTCGATAGTCGAAGATCATGAGCGCGCGTGACGTTAAAAAATCCGTTTGTTTCGCAATTTAATCGCAACAAACCAGCCGCAACTGTAACGTACATATCGCTATGATTAACGGCAGGCTGTCGGCCACGTCGAGCCCGGACCGACGTGCTCGTACGAAGAAGAAGAGATGTACCTCGAGGATTATCATGGGGAGAGAAGTGAGGAGGACGACGCGCGGTATCCCGTGTTACCCGGCCTGGATCAGGACAGTTTCATCGATGACGGTTCTCTCGTCGATCTGGTGTCCATGGCGGTGACTGGCATAAGCGTCGGCGATCAGCCGCACTGCTGGACGACCTTGCAGACGGACAACGGCGCTCTTCTGTCCCCGTTGGATTCTGTCGCGGATTCGCGGGATTATCTCGACTGGGACCAGGTGCCTGTTATTTTTCAGTATCCTTCCGAGAGTTCTTCCGTCGGTGGTGGATCACCGGGCAGCACCTGTAGCGAAGTAACCACACCGACGTGGAGCAATAATACCGTGACAACGACGGATCACAATGAAGATTACGAGAAATTACCTTCCGTAACCTCAGCGTTTTCTTTTTCACGCACGTTCTGCAATACGATTTATTCGGAATACGGATCGGAGTCACAGAGTTATCAAGATTATCAGGACTGTCAGCAGGACATGGTGTCGTTGCTGATGAGCATACAGAATGACGATGCTCAGAATAATGACTCACCCTTCATACAAACGTCTAACGCTGTTAATGAGTTTGATCTGAGTTTGATCAGAGGTGATCCAACGTCATTGTTGAACACTGTGGACTTATCGTCGTCGCCCTCGACGGTCTGCCTCGCGGGCAACGATCAGCAGGAGCCATTTCAGGACTTCAATCCGCCGTATTATGCCGTCGGACATTTGGTTTCCTCGCAACATCAACAACCGTCCGCGCTATCGACAATTAATTTTGCCGACGAGGTCGTCGGCACGACGGAGAGTTTCGGCAATCAAGTGATATTACCGCGTAACGAGGGTCTGTTGCTCGGCAATCGACGTGTTGTCGAATCGAAAGAAAACGAAAAGAATGGCAATAAATCTTACGGTAAGTGCGCATCACTTGTGCGGTCTTCTGCGTTTATTTTATAAAGATTTATTTATATTTCTCTTTTCACAGTAAGAAACGATTATTTCTCTTTTCCACACAATTCTCTTAAAGAACTAGAAAAAAAAAAGAAACAAATACATATTGTCGTTATTTACAGTGTCGTTAACACTTCCCGGGAAAAAAATAGATTAAATCTATAAGAGTAGATCTCGTTAGATTTAAATTAGATCTACTTATATTTAATCCATTTTTTTCCGGGTTTCCGTGCTATGTATACTATTGATGGCAACGCGTTTATATGTTAATAGATTCGAAGGCACAGAACGTGTTAAAAATAATTCTACTATAATTGCGTCGATAACGAGCAATAATATGCAGTGGATGACACGTGGCAATCATCACTGACACACACGCGCAATTTTTGCCCCAGTTGCGTGTATTTATGCTTCCATATGTATCACGTTGCAGATTGCGCGAAATCAGCGGACGATAATTTTGTCTCGACTTATCAGTGCCGCTGGATTGATTGCGGGTGCGTTTTCGCGGAGCAAGAAGGTCTGGTACGGCATATCGAAAGGCGGCACGTGGAGTCATTTTCGACAAACGCGCACGGCCACGGCAGACGGATGCAGCGCGACCGCGACAAGGGAGACGAGAGTATCCTCATCGCGACAACGTCGGCGAGCCGCGAGGACGAGTTCGCCTGCCTCTGGCAAGGTTGCTCGCGCGCACGACCGTTCAACGCGAGATACAAATTGCTCATTCATATGAGAGTTCACACGCAAGAGAAGCCGAATAAATGTCCGGTACAATCACGTCTTTTGTTTTAAATCTATATTACTTTCAACTCGATTTTCGCGGCGCAACAAAGTACTTTGCGTAATGCATGTCGGATATTTCTTTTATTTCCTTGATATATATATATATATATATCTTTCTCTTTCTTTCTCTGTCTTTTGATTTGTACACGACTTTTCTGTTGTCAAAAATATGTGACTTCTTTTTTCGTAGTTTGCGGGTTGTAAAAAAGCGTTTAGCCGTTTGGAGAACTTAAAAATTCATCAACGATCGCACACGGGCGAAAGACCGTATGTGTGTCAACACAGTGGTTGCTCAAAGGCATTTAGCAACAGTAGCGACCGAGCCAAGCACCAACGCACTCATTACGATAGAGTACGATGTTTTTTTTTACTTTATATTTTCTGTACTATTTGTTTCCTTAAAAAATTTAATTTTGCATATACAAGGAAAAATAATAAGAAAATTCATTCTTAATGTTCTTTCTCTTTAGAAGCCGTATGCTTGCCAGGTAAGCGGCTGTGGCAAACGTTATACGGATCCTTCGAGTCTTAGAAAGCATTTGAAAAATCACACAGAGAATTCTAATACGCTGTCCAGCTTATTGTCGTCGTCGGACAAGGTGTCGACGGCCATCACGGCAACAAGGCACAGATTAAATTCGACTGTTTCGCATCAGCAGAGTCAAAACGCGTGCTCCTTCGAAACGGGAACGAATCATCCGTATAAACTGTCTAAATCCTGTGTCAAGGAGAAAGATACGTTGTCAAACAATACGTACGAACAAAATAGAATTTCTGTGAATTTCGACAACAGCCAGCAGGAGTATGTGCCGCTCGAATCGGTTCGCCATCTTCTTATCAACGACATCAGTAACACACTAGGCGAAAGTACAGGTAAAAAGATGCATTTGATCAATTTCATTTTCATCGAACAGCATGAAACGTTATTTTGCCAAAATATGTATCGGTTTTCATTCTTAAGATGATTATATCGTGAGCAATGTTCATTCTCTCTATTTTCGATACAGAAACTCTGGCCGAAATGCGATAAGAGACATTTGAACTTGCTCTTTAGTTTAAACTTGCTTGCTTTTACATTTTTTACGCGCACACACGCCTCTAAAGATATAGAATGACCTTTGTCAGTATTAAATAGCAAAAACGTGAGTTTTTGAACAAATTCTATTGCAGTTTCTCTGGATTGAAAATAATTTGCTAAATAATTTAACATATATGTTATATTGAAATAAATTACTTAGCGATGTTCGAGATTCTATAATTGAGAACAAAAACTCTTCTGCTGGGATTATCATCATATCGCTCCGTGCGTATATTTCGCGGGCGCGTGCTGACTTTTTCTGGTCGCGGCGCTTGAACGCTGCTATACAAAATGTCGATGACAGTGCCAGCGCTCGGTCGTCTATAGTTAATCTCAGAGGAGGTTTGCCGCGCGCGCTTTTATGTCTTTACCCCATACAGAGTCTTAAAATAATATTCTTTATACCCGCACTTTTTTGGAGCGTACGCGCGCGACATACATACGTACAACGAACGCGTACGCGTGACAAAACAGATGACGCGTTGCCACGTGCCGCGCATCCGTGCGTATACCTACTATTTCCAAAAGAACCGTCGCATAATTTCGTGAAAGCGAACAAAAACGTGCATACGGAATTGGATACAAAAAAAAAAAAAAAAAAAAAAAAAAAAAAAAAAATGTTTCAGTTTACTGCGCAAAAGACGACGACATGTCGAATTTCCACGACGAAATCGACGTCGACGTCGAGCGACAACTTCACGAGCTGAACGCTCTGGACGATGCTATTTTCATCGATGGATAATTTCCGTCGGTGAGGAAATCCATTACTATTCCCGCGTGTGTAAAGATAAACCAAGATAAATGCATAAGTGAATAATTAAACAGAAAGACGTTCGACTGATTATTCACTGACGCATTCGTTCTATCGTCGCGCGATCTTCGTTCTATTGTCGACGTATCTTGCTGTCTTTCCAAAGAAACGTGTTTTGCCATTTTTTACGATCACTTTTATACTTATTAGCTCGTTGTATTTGAGATAAATCATATTTTTGTACATAGGCACTTATTGTATAGATATTATAAGCAAACAATACATATAATCTCGACCGAGCGATTATTTATCCCCGCACCTCTAACGGTCGCTTTATTTTTTTTTTTCCTTTAATTCTTCTGCATTCACGCTGTGTCACAGAGGTTTGGTTTTTTCTCCGTCGTCAAATGTCGACAAATCAATCTAGAGAAGTAGTTCAATGCCTCATTTTGATTCTCCCGCGAATATTCCTGTACGAGAAAAGAACATTTCATATATATTCGTGTATGGACAATGTCTGTGACGGCTTTATTTTATACACAGGTTTTTGATTGTAAATCATAGAGCTTAAGTTTTAATTTTAATTTCTGTATATAACAAATAAAAAAAAGTAGAAGTTTTTGTTAATAATGTAAGAAGATATAGAGTTATTATATTGTTATTATATTGTTGCTACACAACAAAATATTGTATACTCACCTCGTTCAATACTATTGTCGGTACGAATGCAAGTGATGGTTCGAGGGCGTCCGTTTTGTCGCCGTTTGCTGCGAGCAAATCGTCGCCGAGCGAACTCGCGATGCAATCGTCGATTGCTTTTCGTGTTTCTTCGCTCAAACCGATGTCTTGAGAACACTAAAAATTTCATACATCGAAATTTCTTTTTTTTTTTTTTTTTTTTTTTTTTTTTTTTTTTTTTTTTTTTTTTTTTTTTTTTTTTGTGCGCCAAATATTTCGCAATTCATCAAGTACGCAAAAAGCGAAACACGTTTGGAATCACGCACATGTCGACAAACATATTGATGACATATTGTACGCATTACGTGTTATCAAATTTTGAAATAATGATACTATAGAAAATATGTGAAAGTAGTAAACAGTAGTCGACTTTATGCAGTCAATATTATTGTCAATATACTGTAGATATACTGTATATATAATATTATTGAGTCAATATACTGTATGTGAAATAATATTGACTGTATAAAACTCGTATGAGTAAGAGTACTTTGTACATGGAAAATACATTCTGTATTGCATGCATTACATGTCGCGTATAAAATTCAACGAGAAAGTATGTCGAAAGGTCGGCGTCATTAGAGTTAAATGTCAATTTGTTCACTCTCATCGGTGCGAGTTTTACGAGATTTACGAGTGTTATTTCGATAAAAAGGTATTACAAAAGTTATAGTCTCGCAGCCTCGATATACTTTCAATTAACTTGTGCAATGCGTGTGTGTTGCTGCTAGAAAATTTTATAATAATTACCTTCGGGACAGCGGTCGACGGATTACTAGCGGACATTGCACAACCGACCAGCTTGATTGTCAGTTGCTGATGATTCTGGGCCGTCTCGAAGGATTCTATGGCGTGAATCGCGCACGCCTGGGCCTTGTTTCCGCGGCACTCGGCGGATCCGTGTTGACACGTGAACTGCCACGGACCGGTTTCGCTTTTACGTATGTGCTAGACATGTATGTCATCGATTTGAATTAACATATTCAGCAACAGCGTGCTACTTGTGATCGCAGCAAACGTACACAAGAGACAGAAGAGCAAGGTCGCGCATTTTCAAGGGCACATTCAGACGACTCGAGAATGATTAATCTTTTATGCACCGATTCAGTCTTATATCCATAGGTCTCGTGTCTTTCTTGAAACGCTTGAAACAAAGCGTTTATAAAGTTTATTGACACTTGCGCCATCAAACAATGCATGTGAAGAATGTAATATATGTGAAAGTAAAAAAAAAGAATATACAAAAACAAAAAAAAAACTAATTCTATAAAAGTATACGTTTTAGCACTTTGTATCGATCAGCTGTCCAAAGAGAGAATTTCTGTTTTTTTTTTCTTTTTTTAAAAATCAAAACATAATTTCTTCAAAGCGTAAGTAAATAAAAACGAAGGTGAAGAACAGGTAGTTTTAATCGCGATAAAATATAGACGAACGACAAACACAGACAGACTCTGGTCTGGTAAACAGATTGCGGAAACTCGTGTCCACTCCAGAGATATTGTCGCTTCGTTATCGTCTCATGTATTGCGCATGTTGTGTTTAATCATTCTTGATAAGAATCTAAATACGTGTGAAAATTACATACCATAGCTTTACCGTAAGGAATCATTGTGACGTTGATATGATTCTTTAATTCCGGATATGATGGTACGAGCTGATTTACGATGAATCGCATACTGTC
This sequence comes from Pseudomyrmex flavicornis, assembly GCA_014825475.1. Taxonomy (NCBI): domain Eukaryota; kingdom Metazoa; phylum Arthropoda; class Insecta; order Hymenoptera; family Formicidae; genus Pseudomyrmex; species Pseudomyrmex flavicornis. Next base: position 105,953 of record QVNW01000544.1, read on the forward strand.
GCTACATAAGGACTCGTAATAAACGTCCACCTTTATGGGACTCGCATCTGATATGTCATCGGCAGACTGTGCCTTAATCTTAAACAAATTTTGTATATAATTTACTACACGTGATTAATTGGAAGTTTGTGTTATCTAAAATTTCAATCAAGTTAAAAAAATATCACGAAAGCCTAGAAAAAACTACTTAAAACTGTGTGAAAATATATTTTAAGATGAAGTTTTGTGCAAAAATAATAGCGCATCGACTTTTATTGATAGCAAAATATTACGAAATAAGAATATTAAAAAGAAATATATATTTAAAGGTGATAATTCCTGAGAATAATTAAGAAAGTTATCTTACCGAAACGCCATGATAAACAAAGACGGCAATAGCCAAGAAAGCGAAATTGAACAGATAGCGCTGCATGGTCGTAACGTTGAACGTGAACTGGTGAAGGCACGTTTCAAACCTGCTACGGGCATCATTGGCAAGAGAGAGGGAGAAATACGAAAAGTGGCAACGAGCGGTGGGGGATTGCGAAAGTGAAATGAAAATAATCGGATAACCGCAGACCATGATATCAATCAAGGATTGATTACACAGTGTATATATTTTTTTTTCTTAGTTTATACGTATATTTTATAATTTATTAACAATTCGTGTGTTCGGATATTTAGAATCGCAGCAATAGCAGTCAGAAATTGTGAACAATATGGAGACTAGGTTGATCAAAAAGTTCATTTCCTTTTTTTTTAGTTGTTGATTTAAATGTACATGAGAAAAAGTAACAAACTTTTTGATCGATTTGATGTGAAGCACGCAATCTGCGAGTACTATGGATTTATACCTTGATGGAACTTCACTTCGGGCTGCAATCGTTTCATTTCTTCGTATAGTTCGACGGCGCGTTTCTTAAAAGTCTCAGCGAGCTCGGAATTCTTTTGCGCGCCTTCCCCTCGTGTGTGCATCTGCGACAGATTTGCACAAGCGTACGGATTGCCCAACTCGCAGCTCTTCAACGACAATTTGTATGCTTCCTTGTAATTCTTATCGATAATATCCTCCAGGCCACTCAGGTAGATACTCGACAAATAGAAGCATGCTTTGTCCGAGTTGAACATGTCACAAGCCTTCTTCAACTGACCGACACTTTTTTGTACCTGAGTGACCCTATCTTTTTCTCCGAGATTCTCGCGTTTCGATGTTCCCAAAACACCGGCGTGCAAACAGCCTTTCTCGTCATTCAACTCACAACCTTTGGACATGTACCTGTACGCCGTTGGCATGTCCACCTTGCAACCTTTACCTTTTAAAAACCACAAGAAAAAGAAATGATAAAAATAAAAGAATTAGGATAAGTGTTGAATGTAAAAAAAAATAAATATATGTATACACTTATGCGCTTTAAAGAGAGAATATGCTAGACAAATAAGTACTGTAAAGATATTTATATCATAGTTTTATTTACCATGATTGTTCATGATTAGAGTTTTCAATAAAACCTAATTGAGTTAAGTCTAATCGAAATGTTGTCTATTTCAAAGCTCGCGCCGTATTTTGTGACATCTACCGTCAAGTTTGCATACCAACTGTTGCGAGTATCTGTGTACTGCGTTCAATTTGAAAAGAGAATTTTACTGTCCGCATAAAAAAGCCCGAGTCTTTAAGCATTGAGAAAATCAACCAATCATATACCGATATTTTTTTAAACATGCATTTAAGAAAATGTTAGCCTGTGATTTTTTTAATATTTAAGTTTCATTGCTTAATATCTCTGAAAATTTTTTTGTTTTATGGCTCTTGCGATGAGCGATGAAGCAATATTCAATGATTACGTTCAGAAAACTCAATCATTGTGTGACGTCATTAAGTTAGTCGGAGATCGTGAAAACAGGCGTAACTGTGTTTTCTAAACGTACGTATCCAATAGGATGTCAAGTCGTCGTCAAGCCTCGTATAACGTGATTTTCTGAAAAATTTCCTGAAAAACGGAGCTCCCATTGGGCTGCGTTTGGAAACACCACTCGTGTGTATTTTATCTTTATTGCTCATTAGATATAAAACAAAGATAGAATGATGCTCGTGTTCACACTAATGTTTCCGAACATAGCTTTGGATATTGTCCTTCATCGCGCCCAACGTGCAAGGGACCAACGTGTGACTGTTAATTATGACTCACCAAATGCTTTAAAGTCACCGTACTTTGCACAGCTTTTCCCATAACTGTACTCGTCACAGTTTGCTTTATAAGTCGCAGCGGCCTTTTCCATATCTCCTTTCACAGCTTCGTGAAAATCGCCGAGCAGATGACACACTGCGAATTGTCGTTTAATCTTGAGGTTATAAACAGATAAATCTCGTTTCTTCACTTACCTTCCGGATTTTTCTCACTGTAGCAGCCGAATTTATATTCTATGTGCAGATTCTTCAGGTATTCTTTTACATCCTCTTCGTTCTTCAAATTGTACGCCATTGTGTTATTAGTGATTTTTTTCAAATTTTCTCAAACGCTATTCCACGCTGTAACACAATTCTTAACATATTGAGTTCGAACTTCGCATCTTGCAACAGATGGCGGGATGTATAGTGCATAAAGAAATAATCGACTTCGTAGCCAAGCTCTCGCTATCACAATCAAGTATGCTCGAGCCCGAAAGTGAGTTTAAATCGCCGAGCGATACGAGCACCAAACCATCAAGCGAGGTTACCTGCAAGCCACGACACCTACCTACCTCAAGTGAGTTTATAGTCGTAACCCGAAAATCGGGTCGACGAAAATCTGGAAAAAATAGACAACCATTGGTTAAAAGTATTGAGAAAAATTCTCCTCAGAAGTTTGACTTTGATTTATTTAATCGGTAAGCTGTTGTTGTCTGAGATCGTTTTGCGTAACGATGCACGTTTGTACAAATTGCTTGCTTTTAGCAAGTTAAGTGCACCTAGCTTGACCCCAAATTTATTTTAACGATAATTGCAACACATTTGACGATTTTCAGCTCGTTAAGCAAAATATTGCGTGTCACAGTACCGAAAATCAGACAAGCGACATACACAAAAAATGTTATTAAGGTTCTTGATAAGGAATGCTTAACCGTTCTAAAATCTAACAGTATATCTGAGATTATCTGTTATGGATTAGGACAGTTCTCACAAACTAAATCGGCGGAATATCAATTGGGATTTTTGTTGTGTCTGCAGAAACATTACAACTGTATTCCCGTGTATGTTTACGATCCAGTGTTTTGCCATGAGGAGATAAGAATTCTTCGATACTTGGGTTTACAGATTATAGAAAGAAACGAGGAAGGCAAGCGTGTTGTGCAAAATAAGACCACTCTTGTGTTTATGCCTCATTGCTCGTATGAACTCACGAATAATTTTCTATACGCAAACTGGGGCAATGGACTAAACAATTGTATTCTATTAGCTAACAGTTTCGAAGAAGTTACACAAGGTTTTATGACATCTCATCTTCGTAAATACATGGAAGAAGTACATTACCTACTAGACATTGCACCTTATGTTACGGAAATTAAGTTGGAAAACTCTTTTGAATATTCATTTGTATTCAATACTTTAAGTATTCATATCTTTAGCAAAGAAAATTTGCTTAAAGTTCCAACAGATTTCTGGAAAAATAGAGAAGAGCCGCAGTATTCGTATGTAAACGGCGACTTTATTGAAGTATCTATATAAAGAAAGCTGTAAAACTTAATGTAATTATTTTCTCTTAATGTAATTCTTAATGTAATTATTTTCTTTTCAACATTTTCATCATTTAATCATTTGATCTTGAGTTTATAATCACTTTAATCAATTGATATAATCTATAAAACGTTTTTTTAGTGTGTGACTAATGATGAACATTTGCTTTCAGAACACATATACTTATAAGAATGAACAATAATATTAAAACTGTCCTTTCTCTTATGCAACAACTTCGCCGAATCTCACAGAATAAGAATACAAAGGATAATGTAATGTTACAATATATTATGAAACAAGCGCATGCCCATAAAGAAACTTCTCAAGTTTTGTGCAAAGAAAGAGAAGAACTAAAGAATTTAGCCGAAATGTATCTTTGCTATTTGAAATCTCAACAGATGTGTAAAGAAATTCATAAACAATATGCTGGCAAAGGTGAACGTAGCATAAAAGAAACTGCCGATCTTGTGGGATTTAAGCTACCTCATGATCCAAAATAAAACAATTTATTACTACAACAGTAGTACTTCGGACTCATTTCTTCGAGATCGAACCGTTCCCTTGATTCAATCATTTTTCTCCACTCTGATATGGATTTGCGCGTGCACAAGTGCAGCACATTTTTTTTTTTTTTTTTTTTTTTTTTTTTTTTTCTCTTAACTCACTCTCGTGCTATTATCCTACTCAAAAAATCTGCCAGTCTATCTATCGACTAGTTGACTTTAGGAGTTCTATCAAGCAATTATTGATAGTAATTTAATCTTAAAGAAAGAAAAAAGCTAAAATAATGTAATAGGATGGCAGCAGAGAAAAAAAGTTAACTCATCTAATGTTATCTCAAGAAAAAGCTGAGAGTTAAGAGCTGTATAATCAAGGGATACGATTGTAGTAAATATACATTGTTCTAGCCACTTCTTTATTGTTAGAAAAACAATGTAATAATAATGTAATATCTATTTTGCATTATTAAAACTTATTACGAAATTGGAGTTAAAATTTATTGGCTGATACCTTATCAAGTGAGAATGTATGTACAGAAGATGCACACACAGGACGCAGCAACGCAGTTACCAATCAACGTCTTACTTCACTGGAATGTGATCCGTTATTACTGGAAGTGAGACGTTGATTGGTAACTTGGGTTGCCGCTCTTTTGCGTTACCGCGTTTCGTGTGCAGAATCTGTTAGTTTTTTTTTTTTAGGAAAAAAATATTTTATAATAATGACCATGGGTAAGTTAACATTGTAAAGTGATCAATGTGATATACCTAAACTTGCTTTAAAAAGAATATTTATTATTGTAGAAGAGGTTATGTTGACTTTTTGATAAACATATATATGTGATAACTTATTTAACTGTACAGAATCAACAGCGATTGCCAAACGTCAAATACTTACCATAATAAAAAGATTCAAATTCGAAGAACTGCAAAGTGCTGTGATGCCAATTTTTCCTGAAATATCATGGTCTCATATTAAATCCAAGTTGATCAAAAATCACAAAAATTTTACCGTACCTAATGCTGTTCGCATTATCGAAGAAGTTTTAGATGTAAAAACTTTATCAAAGCATAAGTTTCATATAAACATTTATATTATTGTACACATTTTTCTCTAATAATTTGCTTATTTACAGAATTTGAATTTAACACAAAGAGAAATATATGATAGATTAGCAACGCTAGAAGTGACAGGTGAAGAAATATCAATGTTTAATGTAAATTTGTGTTTAGAATACACTCTAATATTTGATGTAATTTATATCTTAAAGACTAATTTGTGTTTTATGACAGAAATGATACATAAACCTTTCAGATGTAAGCAGACATAGCAAGAGAAAGATATGGTATGGCTATCAGTTGATTAACTTGGAAACAGCAGTGAATTATCTTGGAAGACAGGAGATAGAAGAAAGTATCAAAAATGAGTTTGAGTTAAATAACATAAAGCTGAAAGTAAAAGTTTTAACATATGATGGTATTACATATGTGTATATTAAAGAAAAACAGAAAAAAGCTAAAAAACGACAATATATAAGTACAGTTTTCTTTGCTTTATTTTTGGAGCATAAATATTTTTTCTGCTCAAAAAAAAATGTACCCATAAGTTTTATAAAAATAATGACCAATAGTCTAGGTTATAACAAGTATAAAAAGATTAAACTTATGGGCAAAGATCTTTGGTCTTTAATAAAATTGTTATGGATCAAGCAACAAGGTGTTCTAAATGCTGAAGACATTACTCAGCCACCAGTTTATGAACCAGCTTATCCTATTGTCAAGTAATATTTTTTAATATGATTCTTTTTCTTTCTCTATATAGTTCATTTCATATACATAAAATTACATATTATATCACTTTTTAAAAATATTTTATATATGATATGCGAATCTTCTTGTAGACACAATGGTATAGACTATACACAGGATAAGCAACGAAGGAATTATGGAGAACAATGTTTTGGCGAAGAGCCTCCGACTTTAGAATTACTTGTTGTGAAAGGACCAGAAATATCTGTACAACATAAGGATCTATCTTCGATGTCATCTCTTAATATACACATGAAGTAAGAAGCACATGTTTTACATATTCAACATTTATAATCTGTATATTCTCACTTATACAATTGTTTTTTTAGTTGGGAATTTCGTAGTCCAAATATTTTTAACTTCTTGAAAGGTTTAATAGAAAAACGTGTCATCACATTACCATTACCCGATTACGTGTCTAATTTTATGAAGTTAGGAAAAAATGAATTGAAATTGGTTTAACAGACTTAAATTTTGAAGTTTTATGTCTCAACGCGCAGACAAAAAACAAACCAAGACATAACTACAAGTAGTTTAATGTAGAATTGACATATTTTTAAATATCATTGTAAAAACATTTGTAAATTATTATTAAGTTGTAATATTTATAAAGGTACAAAATTCTCAAAGATGTGGTAAAATTTTAAATACTCTAATGATTTTTTATACTAATTAATATGACGATAAAAAAAGAGAAGAATAAAAAGCGTTTATATATGATTTTATTATACAACTTTGTTGTTACACATTATTAGAAATATCATTAAAGCACCTGTTACATTAATAAAAATCTACGCAAGTTTAGTTAAGAATAATATGATTTTTGTAATATGTTTTTTGTTTTATTGAAACTTACGTAATACTCATTCAGTATAGTATAATGTGTGTGTATGTTGGCATGATAGTCAAGTAAGTTTGTAACAAGATATCTATTACAAAATTTGATTTTTTTGTGTGATGTAATGACAATTCTATCTTCCGTAATTCTGTTGTATTTAATTTTCGAGGTTTTTGTTTCACAGCGAATGCACAATGCTTGATACAAAAATTGTGTCCATAGTAGAGTTACATATATTGGCGTTTAGCAGAACTTAGCGCTTTGTGCTTATTGTTTGTGATTGGCACATTCATCTATTGCAAATGTGAAGGTACATACCAGTGACAAGCAATAATCACAGAATGTTTACTACTTGAATAGCGTTTATTCTGCTAAACATGATCACGTATTATGGATATCATTATTCTCTTCTCTTCTTTCATTAGAATGCATCATTATCTACTTCTTCATCATCAGATTCAGATGTTACATCAGGATCGTCAGCCTGTGCTTGGCATCTGTCGCAATTACAAACGAACAAATACAAAGCGCTCAGTGCCTTTTGTCTAGAATATCTACTTCTCTCGAGCTCGCATTCGTCGAGATAACTCGTACAGATTTCCTCGCCATCCTGTATATCCCGTATAGCTTTTAACACCAAGGTGTTATTCGAGTAAGGAAATTCGACAATTGCGTTTGGCGAGCAGCTATGATTTATTGACGATTGCAGAATATACAGACCAGATCCTTCGTTATTTAAAAATGCGCCTACCACTGCCAAAGAAAACAACTTCGTTTTATATTGTGTCGTTGTTAGTAATTAAAGAATCACCATATACATATAGAAGTCTTGAGAAAAATATGTTACCTTCTTCCATTTCGTCGTAAATCCTACTTATCAGCTTGTCAATGTGAATTCTTTGATCTTGTGGCAGTTCTAACGCGCAAACGTTTTTCACCCATCGACTGAATGCACTAGTACCAATTCCTTGACCGTTTGTTCCTACTAATGCTAATAGACCTCTGAACCCATCTGGCGTAAACCACTAAGAATCAAAACTGTCTTACTCAATGTTAATGCGTGTGCGGAAAAAAAATGATTATAAATTTTTACGTACATGTGCAGTGTCTTGAGTATTAAGAGCTTTCAGCATCATTTGTCTAAGAATGTTAATTTGGCCCACAAATTTCTCCCCTAATAGATTATGTGCAATTTCATAAGTATCATTCGTAGTACGGTGACAAAATTGTGAAAACATTGCTAATACATCCTGCTTGTTGTTCGCTTGATTAACCATAGCAACCATCTTTGCCAGTAACATGATTGTTGCAGTTTCGGGTGGATAGTGCATTTGTTTCCATGTTTCATTTAACTGAGTGAGAGGATGATTCTCATTCTTATCTCTTGACTGCAAGCACAATGTGCTGTGATATCTAAAACAATTATAATGCACATGACATTCACAACTCTTTACTATATGTACTAATATGCAATAACTGTATTCAGATATCAATCTACTATCACACCTTTCAAATGCCTCATTCTGACATTCTATGCTACAATATTTAGCACCACATGCGGGACATTCAGTAATTGAGTTTTTATTCGTCTCACAGCATTCGGCATGTGGTAGAATAATATTTGGATTGCTTGTCAGTCTTCGAACATTCTCTTCGGCAGTTTCTAAAGGTCTCAGACAATTATCACATGCTAAATATCCGTAATCGGAGTTCCACGAAAACTGACAACAGATCACAGGTTTTTCCTCGAATATAGTCTCTCCTTCCTTAAAAGTACGATTGGAAAATAATCCTTTACCCTGTAAAGCATAGTACGTGCGGATTCATATTCCACGCATTGTAACTTTGTCGTCTTCTTATTCTCTCTATATAAGTGTTGTATGAATCATAAAATCAAGTAGGATACACTTTACCTTTTCGTTGTTGATTATTTTAATATAAAAATCTTTACCCTCCATGATCAATGGCAATTATAACGACATACGCGAGAGGGAAGTAATTTAAAAAAGCATGCACACACACACACACACCCACCCCGCAATCTGTTCAATTTCCTAACCTATCTTAATCCTAACCTAAAGATTGCACACTAATCAACAAAATGTGGAGATATGTGCATGTGCAGTGATGTTTAAATCGGTTTAAATGCTTCGAATGTGAAATCTATTGGATCACAAAGCGCTCATCAGACAACCACGCTTGTTTTGCTCGTATGTATGTACAATCCATATATATGTATGTAGAGATTATGCTGTAAATGCATTTGCTGCAAACGCACATTTCTCAATTCTTCGCCAATAGCGTTCGCTGGCAATCTGATTTTTGCCAATCGCGTTCTTTCGACACATCGTGACGTTTCGACAACGTCCGCCAATAAACGAACGTCGAGACGAATTCGGCTTGTTTTGGGAACGCGGTGATCACGCGCAACCCCACCCATCGCGCCGTGACAAATGCAACTTTTACTTCCGGCTACGTACACGGCCATCGCGCTTGGTTTCATCAACTCGTTCTTCGCTATTCTCTGCAGTGTCGTTGCACCGTTCGAGTGTCGTTCACGCGTCAATTTTCTTGCCCTACAATCAACACTTGCGCTCCGCAGTTCTATAACATCCGAGGGATCTCTTTTGTTTGTCGTATGTCCATCCAGAATCTCAACACATTTGGTAAGTGAGGAAAAACTCGCATATCAGTCCCCCTCTTTGCGTATCTTCGAGATTCTTCTCTCTCTCTCTCTCTTTTCCCCTGTCGTCGCGTCCCCGCTGTTCGGTCATATCGTATTTTCTTCGAAAGTGAGCGAGAACGATAAAACTGAAGCAATGCTATAATCGGACACACGCACACAGGGCCGATCAAAATGGCGACGGCGTTGCTCGCGCGCTGCCCCTCTTGCATCATCCCGTGCAATCCGTCAGTCTATCGGCGCATCGTAAAGTTTTTTTCCTCCCTCTTTTTGCAGACCCCTTTGCGGATGCAATTAAGGGTTCTGATGATGACGTCCAGGACGGCCTCGTGCATATAAGGATCCAGCAGCGGAATGGTCGCAAGACCTTAACAACGGTGCAAGGACTCTCCTCGGAATATGACTTGAAGAAAATCGTAAGAGCATGTAAAAAGGTGAGCAAACAACTTTTCCATTGCTCCTTTCTCTTCAACACCTCTGTCCCCTCTTTCCCCCTCTGCCTCCTCTTTCTCCGCTTTTTCTCCTCCTCCTCTTCCTCTATGATTGTGCCTCCTTCCTCTTTGCTATCTCCTACCATACAGCTTAGTCAGGCAGAACTCTAAAAATAGGTCTGATGCAAACACAACATCATGGTACTCAGCAACAGAAACTTTGCAAATCTACTAGAAATATAGCATTTGAGTGCAGTCTATAAGTGTGATTTGACATATAGTCAAGGAGATATTCTTTGTTCTCTCTTGTCTTATCTCTATCCTTTTGATTGATGTCATCATCAATGACTAGACACATCTTTATAGTTGCTTTGTTAGCTGCACTTAGATGAATCATGGATACTTTATAGTACATGTTTTGATGTTGATATCTAAAGTTGTTCTTTTCTTTCTGTTATATTTTTGTTTGTTTTTTTGTTTGAGGAAAAAATATAAAGTATCATGATAATATATATGTTTGAAGATTTTTATTTTATATGAGTTTTATATCTAATGTTCTAATTAAGAGAATAATAGTTATAAAAAGATGATATATACAAAATAATTTATTTTAACATCAACAATAGTATATACAGAAAATTTAATAATTATTGATAAAAAAAAATTAGATATAATTAGTTATCTCGTTTTGATAACTACTTCTGATATATTCTGAACATTTTTAAAGAATGGAAAATTAAAGACCCAAGATTCTTTAAAACACTGATAATTTAAGAAGATAAAAGCTGTCTATTGATAATGTCAGATCTGATTTATTGCTTTGTGTTCACATAGGAGTTCGCCTGCAATGGGACAGTAATAGAACACCCGGAGTACGGGGAGGTGCTGCAGCTGCAGGGGGATCAACGAGAGAATATATGCCAGTGGCTGACAAAGTCCGGCCTGGCAAAGCCTGACCAATTGAAGGTCCATGGTTTTTAAGTCGAGCTAACAGCAAAAAAAAACCACCATCGATGCCACAACCTACAACAACAGCAGACAGCTTCGCCTCTCATCAGTACTTCATCATCATCTCAAATTGAATCTGTATATCAGTCACTAAACTTGTGGGATATCCCGATTACATTATCACATCAACATATAAATAATATAAATATATATGTATACACAAACATATATATATATATATATATATATATAAACACACGCATATATATTTCAATAATAAAGAAAGAAACGAAGAGGTAAACAGCGAAGGATAAAAGGTGAACAAAATACAAGGGAGAAAGGGAAGAAGATATTACGAAGAAGGGGAGTCCGTATATATAACCGGCATATAGGCAATATACTTACTCTCTAATCGGAATCTTTCTCGAGATAAAAAGCAATACGTCACTGTAAGCCTTATGTTAGGTGATAGCAGTCGCTGAAGTAGCAACCTTCGCCTCTCAGCGAGGGACAGATAAAACATCTGATTTTGATAATCGTCGTCGTGGAAGAGGAGGCATAGATGAACGTGCGGTAATTATCACCAGATGGATGTTCGTTCTTGCTTTAGGTAGTATGTACCTGGGCGCGATAGACGTGTTCCGAGAAGGCAACAGAGCCGTAATTGTAGGTTCCCCAATTGGAGTTGACTCTTTCCTTCGTATCCAACGCATTTTTACATTTCCTTAAATCTTCTCCCTCTCCTCTTTCCTATCTTAAGACGATAAAGAAATTTATCTTTTTTATATTTATGTTGAAATTTTTGAATAAAGACATTTCACACTTGTTTTGATTGTAATTGTTGAGTAGTTTATAGGATTGATGATTTTGATTCTTCCTTTAGCAAAGACCTAGCCTTCACCCCCTGTGCCTCGTCTCTCCCCTCTTTCTTGCTTTTCCCCTCTTTTTTAAGGCATTAATAACTAAAGGACGAATTGTTTTGAAATAATAACGAGAGTTAATGAAAATATGTGGCTGTTCTAGATAAATAAATAAATATATGACTCTGAAAACTCTAGTCTGGAGTGTATTTGCCTGTAGTCCCTCGGTTCTTGTTTATCCAGTTCAATGAAATTGAGATTATCAGATATCGAACTTGTTAATTACACGAAATTAATAACTAGTTTTATTAATTCCGATTAACAATCGGTCAGTTGTCTATCACTCAAGATTAGGATTAATTCCATTGAGTCGGCCTATTATTAATAACACATTAACCAGAGTTAGTGTGGCTATAGTATAATAATAATAGCTGTAAAAGTTTTGAAACTCATTAAAAAACGATATTTTTGTGCAACGCAGCTTGTTAAAGAGTTATTAGATAAGTTATCGTTTATCGATTTCGTTTGCTATGCTTGTCGTAATCACGTTTCGTAGAATCACAGTTTCTTCGAATTGTTTATTCCAGTGGTTACGTTTGCAATACTACAAAATTTCAATAAATCTACGTATATATACATTTAAATATATGTGTATATATATATATATATATATATAATTTTTATATAAAAATTCACAAGAATATAAAAACATTCCTTTTCCCATGAGAGAAAGAGAATGACGAACAATAATAACGAGAACAAAAAAATAACTGAGAAACAATTACAAATTAAAAAATAAATGTTCTTACAACTTTGTTATTTTGGTCGAAAAGTTTAGAACAAAATATTGATTCAAATTAAAATCAAATTATTTATTTTACGATTAAATTATCTTTTAATGTTCTTTAAAAAGCAATTTATTCGAACATTAAGATATAGATTATTTTGATACAGATATAGTGCATTTTCCAAGCGATTTTCGAAATCGACGCGCGCTCGTGGCGCTCGGTCGTCCGGCGTGGGGGGCGCTGCGACACCGGGGCTGCACGGCGCACTACCACCGGGGCCCAGAATGCACCGCGCGCCACGGCATGTGCCTTTCCGCCATTTTATAGTTTGCTCGAGAGACTGTGTTGAGTTCGATTCTTCCACCTCGGTAAGGAAACATCGTTGTGCGTAACGGCCGCGCGTTGATCCGCTCGGCGCGGTGGGCCGTGGATACGCACAGAGCGGATCGTTACGCGCGTGTCGCGCAGCGTCGCGAATTCGCGTGAGGAACGTGCCAAAAATCTCGCCGCCGCCTGTCTCGCCAGCCGTGTCGGTGCTTGCTGCTGTGTCGCGTTATATTTCACATCGCGCGCACGCAAACGTGTGCGTGCGTGCGAGCGAGCGAACGAGCGAACGAGCGAGCGGACGGACGGGCGAGCAATCGTGTAAGACGGTCGGTGCCCAGCCGAAGTAGCGACGGATTCGAACCAGCTTGTAAATCTGACTTTAGTCGATTGGCGTGGCTGAACCAAGTCAAACGCGCTCACGACGCCCCGCGCGCACACACAACGAGCCGAGAGCGAGAGAGCGAGCAACCCAAGTACTTCGGAGAGCTTTAGCTGAGAAACCGATCTGCACGAGGCCGTTTGAGCGAACGAAAGAGCGAACGAGAGCGAACGAGAGAGAGAGAAAGAGAGAGAGAGAGAGCGCGCGCGAGAGCGAGAGAAAGAGATCGAGAGCGAGCGAACGGACAGACACCTCGTAACGCGATTCAGGGCACATGGGATCATCCGGGCTCGTCTCGAGATGAACCGTGATTTCGGTAACGACCATCCATCCCATCTATCCAACGCAACATCATCATTGTCATCGTCATCGATGTTACACGCGGTCTCGAGTCCGAGTGTAGTTTTGTCATCGTGCCGTTTTTTCCTTCTTTACGTTCACTATCACTTTTTCTTTACATTGGTGTGTCTTTTAGCACCGCGTGTTTTAATCCGACATGTATCGTGCCGACACGTCGTCGTTGTCCTTGTCTTCGTCACCATCTTCATCTCCGTCTACATTGTCGATGTGTCATCTTTGCTATCGTGTTCGTCCTCCATCTCATCAACATCATCGTCGTTGTCGTCATCGTCCCCGTCGTCTTAGTTGTCGCCGTGTCGTGCTACCGCTATTGTCCGTCGTTGGAAAGCGGCTCGCCGCCGCCGTGTCGTGTCGTGTCGTGTCGTGTCGTGTCCCAACCGCGCTATATTTGGCCGATAACGCGTTGCGCACACCGCAACATATTGCGCGTCCTGCCGCGCTGGGATCTTCGTCTGGCGTGCCGCGTGCCTCCCCGAGAGACCGTCGTCGTGGCACGTAGTCCGACGTTCCCGTTGTCGAGAACCGTCGCGAATTTGTTAGCGTGTGGCGAGCACACCGCCGCGAGTACCTCGGCCGCGTTATCATACATCACTATGTCCTCCACTACTGTGCATGATACGTTTTCCTATTCCACTATTTCACCATTCAGTCACGTGAAAGCTCGCACACGCGTTGTACACGAGAGATTCAGCTGTATTTTCCCTCACGGATTTATCGAGTAATAGTGCTTATGTTGCGAGACACATGCAGTTCATAGTCGAATAAGTCTACTAATTGTTACGTTTCTACGTTTTCTAACATTGTCATCATAGGACTATCAATGTTACACAGCAGGAAATTCTTAACAAGAACATAAAGCATACCGTTGCTTGTGAAACATATATATTACATACATATAGCCTATATATATAAATTATATTTAAAAAATACCATTAGCACACATGTAGCAAGATTGAGTTGTGTAGAAAATAATTCACTTGGATATTCTGCAGAATGATTGGCATTTCTTCAAATGACGGAGAAAAATGGTTGCGATACATTACACTTAGCCAAGTCGAGTTGTGTAAAAGTACTGATTGCAATCAAAGTTGTAACTGAACATCAGATTGATTTTTAAGTTAAACTACAAATATACAGATGCTAGGTAAATCATATTTTTATGCAATTACTGATATAATTTGCAGAAAACCACATATTTAATGTAATAATCAAAATTTACATAATTTCACCAGACTAGGTTAGAATTTCAAATGTACCATTCTTGGCAATTACTTGAAAGTTGAAGAAACCAAATATTATATAGTAAAATGCATGTAGAATTTTGTTTTGTAATTCTTGTACAAAGAAAGTTATTCTTCATAACATATCTAATCAAGTCTCTTTGTTAAGCCACAACTAGATAGTGTATACAAGTAAAACAATAATAGAAATAAGTTTATCTTGACAGAATTTACAAGTGCCTGTTTCTTTCTTTATAGGGTACGTTTACATGAATGGGGACATTGGGAAGCTGCCTCCAGGGGCGGTCTACCCACCAACCCCTGAACCTCTGGGTTCACAGGTTGCAGGCGCCATTAGCGGTGGAATGCCTAATATAGATTACGGCGTCATGAACAGTGCGCCAAGTGGCAGCGAACTAATTCTTGATACTGGTGTCGGTAGTCTGGAACCGTCGCCTCAACATCCTCTAGGCATGCACGGAGGCGCAGTTGGATATAGCCCAGGAGATGTAGCAGCTCTGGGTGATGCATCTGCTGCTCCACCATCCGCTTCTGCACCAATGGCCGATTTAAATGTTCCCAGCATACCTTTGGAACAGCTCAAACAGATGCTTTCTTCGCAACTTGAGTACTATTTCTCCAGGTAAGAAAAATGGTCACACAAAAGATTATAAAGTAATTAAAAATATGTTCACACAATTGTAAGAAAAAATCTTTATCTTGCTACTGACTTTGTAGATATATTATAAAAATAGATCTTTAATCTAGTACATTGTATTATCGTTACATTGATGTTACTTTATGTGAAATGAAAATACTTTTGAGAAAAAGGAGTTTAACCTGAAACCTAAAACTATTTATAGCAACAAATCTATTTTTGGACATATTAAAAAGTAAACAAGTAATGTCACACAAGCTGACAGATAATAGACAATAGCTTAACAAATAATAGATATAAGAAGAATTAATAAACCTAATTATGTAACTGTAG